>VYZT01039721.1:0-71243 GCA_013400735.1 Pomatostomus ruficeps
TCTACTAAAACCACAACAACCTGGATTCTGTTTGAGATATGCAGAAACTGCATCCTACTTGTGTCTCTGGCACCCATTCCAGCAAGACACCTGAGCTGAAGGCACGGGGGTTATACCACATGAATATGTTTGTTTATGCCCAGGACCACACGTATATTCCCCATGTGCTGTGTACAAACGCCCTGTGGTGAATAAAAACTGGTCCAAGCGTTCCCATCAAATGCAATCATTGGCAGAACTGGTTCTGGATGAGGCAATGAATTGGGCCTCCCTTTGCATCCATGAAATGAGCTTTATCTTTTGGAAAACTGACTAAAAAGCTTATTTGCCAGTAGATTTCCATGCTGAACAAATGAATGCAGGAAGTAAGGAAAAGTAAGTACAACAGCAGATGTAGGTAAGGAGTTAATAGCCCAGAAGGATCAATGAAAGTTTTAGGATGTGGAGGTTTTTCCCCGCTGCAGTGTTACGACTCTCTTATATTGTGAAAGGGAAGATGATTAACCATAGCTGTGTTGCTATAATGTTATAAAATAGATGGGATGGTATCTTTCAAGGAGACTATCAAATGATCCAGTAGCATGGATAGCTAACTGCAGATTGCTCTGCATGACAAGACTAAGGTGTAATAACAGCTTGGGAATAATGTTCGCACATTTTTCCATTAACAAAAGTTTAATTTTGGGAACTTTAACAGCTTTTTAAAGTAACATAGACATTTCTTACCACTGAAGCCCACATCTTTGTTACAAAGCCAAGCTGTTCTCTCTGAAACCGCATTATGCATGTTGTAACAGTACTCTCCCACAGATGATGAATACTTAGGACATATTTTTCCATGTGAATCATCCATTCACTTAAAAATAAATTCTCTTATTAAACAAAATACAACCATGGGACAAGTTTTGTAGGTTTGCCTCTCCTTTTCATTAGCTTATCCATGTTTTATTACTGCTTCAAATAATTTTCCGATGATTGCATTATTTTTCCTCTTTACCCCCTTCTGCTTTTCTTTTCAGTGTAATATAAAGCTGTTTTCAGCCTCACTTTGCAAGCACACCTTAGTAAAATTAGTGACCAAGAACTGATCCTGCAGCCAGATGAGTGTAAATAGAACTGCAGTGTTCCTTGAAACCAGTGGTCACACAGCTGTGTATGAAGCTGCCTGACTGCATTTCTCTGCTGGATAAAGCCCTGAAAGAGAAACAAAGCCATCATTACAGTTTCTGACCCTGATCCCTGAAGAAAACAGCCTCCATAAATTTTTATACTTTCCTTCAAAACTAGAAGGTTAGAAGGGGGCTTGAAAAGCATATGTTGTTGCAATGCTGGCGCTCTGGGTGAGCATCCATCACCAGATGCTAAGCCTTGCCACAGGTGATATGGTTTTCATGGTTATTATCTGACTGTTTCACAGCCCCAGATAGAAGATAAACAACATCCCAAGTTCCAGGAGTGATTAATTTTGATAATTGTTCTGCTGCTTGCTTTGTGCAATTTACTTCTATAAATACACACTAAGGGAATCATTTGTCTAGTGTACCATGGCACAGTAATTTCCTATATAATTTCATCCAACTGCTGCAGGAACTCATTTGAGCAATTGTTAATTAATCATAAGCAGTCATTAAGTTTGAGTAGCAATGATTGCTAATCAAGATTTTCATGCTGCATTTTTTATTTCTGAAGGTTCATAATTAATCAAATTAGTAACATTTTTTGTTATTTGAGAAAAAGAAACAGTATGTTTCTAACAAAACTGTTTGTTGCATCTTTGCCTTTAAAATCCTTGCATGCCTTCACTCTGGCTGCCTTTTTGCTGCATAAATTGCTTGAAAATATTTTGCAGTTTAAATTAACAATGCTCTCCCATTGTTCATGCTGTTGGCAATTATGCTGCTACGAATAACCATGAAAGTAGTGACACCACTCCACTATTTCCCTCATGGTTAATTTTCTTTGCCTCATACCTCATGGCTTTGAAAAAAGAGAAAAAAACCCCAGATATTTATAATTCTTTTAATGCCAGCTTTTTCTCAGTGATGTAGCTAATAATAATCTATTTTTCTATTAGTGTACCCTTGTGGCCCATCACCACTATGCTTGTAGATGAGGTAGATGTTGCTACATCAAGACTTTGTGCAGCTCCTCAATAGAGGAACACTTAATTCCAATTTTCTCTTACACTGAAGTGACTTTGCAGTGTCACCTTAGAAAGAATAGAGTGGCACAACCCATGGATGCCATGGGGATGGAAACCTTCCCTTAGAGAGAAAAGCTGGCCAGGTATCTCTGCTTTCCATCCTCCACACCTTTGCCTGCCATTCTGGATAACAGTGGTGGTGGGAAGAAAGGAGTAAGGGTTGAGCAGAGCTGCCCTGGGCTGCACCATATCTCCAGCCGGGACCTTCACCCTCTGTAGCTTGGCCAGGCTGCACCAGACCATTCCCGTACTCCGAGTCCCACAGAGAACTCAGGGTGACCATGTTGGAGAAGCTGGACTTCGAGAGTCAAATATTTCCCCTTTCTGAGGCCAAGGAGAAGCAGCCCAGAAGATGTCAGGTTAATAGTGGAGCCTTTGCAAGCACTGGGAGGACAAGGACAATGGGCTTCCTAAACTGGTGACTGGATCAACTCCAGCACCCCGGCTTTAGGCAATCTATGCCCATGTGTGTGCCTTCTCTCTGGCCAGAAATGTTAATAATTAACTCACAGGGGTGTGAAGTACTTTTACGAGAAAAGAGCAGCATATTTGAACAGCACCTAGGACAGGGTGAGACCCACCAACCTTGGGATGGAGAGATTAGCCTCTCCTATCACCGTACTTACTGAGATAAACTGATCACATGCTCGCCCCACCAGGAGCTGCAAAGACTGAGGTTGGCAGGTCCAGTCCCTTGACAGTGAAAATGCTATTGAATTGCTCTAACACTTTATCACTGCTGCTTGCTGCACAAATACTTACTATTACATTTATTACTAAAACACATTTCCTATAGAGCTGCAGATTGCAAGGCTATGAAAAGTAAAAGGCTGGAATTAGGGTGATCTTATTTCAAGGAATTCCAGAGGAATGAACAATAATTTGCCACTAATTGCAAAGAAGCTTTGATAAAAACTCTGAACAAATTCCCAACAGCACATATTTTCCAGAGGCCGTCTGGTAATTTTCAGTAAAACCCAAGAACAATATGACCATTAACTTGTATGTTAAATGTCATCCAGATTTGTTCATATCATTCTCCTCTGCACTGCATCTTTTCTAGGCATGTTTTCATAATTTATGGTGTGTGGCCACATTTGGGCTCGCTCAGTTATACACCCATGGAAAAACATTAGATGAAGGTCAAATGAAGCCCACAGGGATGGTGATTATCTTTCCTATTTGACTCTTCTTTTAAAAGTACCAAAATTACCTTCCAGCCTGTGGCTTCATTTGTAGACAGATTGCATCTGCGCAGACCTTTTCCCACATAAAGGTGCAGTCTGCAGTCGGCACTTCGTTGGAACCAACAAGGTCACAGCAGTGATGGCATTTGATGGCACGGTGAGCCGCACAGGGATGGCCTGGGGCAGTGTCTGCAGCGCTGTGCAAGGGCACGATAAATAACAGGACGTGCTTGTTGAGAAAAAACCCAAACCTCTTCACACTTGGCTAGTGCTGCTGATATTGTTTGATGGCTGTAAATGTTCAGAAAATCGCCAGCTCTTTGTGAGGCTGTGCTGAAGGCTTCCCAGTTCAAGTAATGCTGTTTCATTGTCATGAGCATGATACAAGGTACAGGTTTTTTCTGCTTAGATTTGTCGCCATTTAAACATTCAATAGGAGTAATCAATATCAGATGACTTAAGTTACCAGATGATTGAAACAATTTGTAATATCTCATGGGCAAGTTAATTGGTCAAATTATTCAGCAAATATTGCAAGTTCTCAGACAATTAGAACATTTGAATATTTTGTCATCATGAAAGATCTATGTCTGAGCAGAATATTATTTTAAATTAATATTTCAACTGACTCATGTTTTATTTCTTTTGTGTAGCTGGCCTGGTTTTGTCCTATTGATAGAGGAAGGAAAAAATGTATGAATGTGTTCTGATTCCCCAATTCCCTATTTAATAAAATGTATTAAAAAATTAAAACCAAGCTTTAAGGCACGTCCTGCTGTGTGGTTAGTTCTCTTAAGAAGATTAGCAGACAATCTTAGCTGTGCTGTGATCCCAGCTGCCAGTGGTTGAAAGGTTGAGATGCATAAGTCATTAAAAAATATAGTTGTTGATATTTTATGTTGCCTAAATTAGGAAAGGTCCTGATATTGCCTAAACTGGGAGATGCTCATGACAGTCATTAGTCCAAATCCTTTGCTGACATAAAGTCACAGATCTAGAAAGACCTTTAGCACAAGACTTTTTATTTCAAAATAAGAATGCCAGCTATTATCATTTTGTGTTTAAATATTAAGGGTCAGTGCAGATGAGAGTCTTTGCATGGTACATTGTGCTTGCTAAGCATGTAGGTAAGGTTTAGTTTCTGTGTTTGCTTTCAGGTGTCCTCTCCAACTCATGACTTTGGCGTGGCCACCACTCTTTCCAGCTATTTGTTGGTCTGACGGTACCAAAAAGAAATTTCATATGAGTCTCTTATAATTTAAATGTACTCTGATTTAAAATGTAGAACAATGTTAGATGCAGATGTATTTTTTTCCTGAAAAATAACATGCTGATTGTTATTCAATGAAGCCTCCTTGAGAGCTTTGCTATGAAAGAAAATGGCTTGTACCCAAGCAAAGCACTGACATTTTGCTGGTACATGTTGGTCTGTTTTTTGGTGAATGAGAATGTGACTGGGTAGAGCAGCAGGCTGCACCAATAGAGGACAGTATGCTTTTCCTGGGGACAGCAGTTTTCCCTCTGCATTAAATTACAGAAGCTGGATTGTGGGTTACAGCTGAAGAACCAGGGTGTCTCTCTAGTTTCTGGAAGTTTCTGTCTAAAAAGATGGGCTGGATTTAACTGTGCACATGAACATTCAATTAAATGATAACTCAAGGTTCCTAAAATAGCTGAAAATCTGGTGTGGATGCTTTCCACATACTTGATCAAAGGTGTGTATCTTACCCATGGGATCAGTAAAGGTAAGGATTGAATGCTTGAAAACCATTGCAAATGTTTGCCGCTGGTCTTTTTTAATAGAAAACGCATTATAGATGCAGTTCTGGAGCAGGCACAAAGTAAAGATGCACAGGTAGGACTGTGAGACAAACCCTGGGAAAGGGCTAAGAGGATCAGAGCACATGCATCAGCTTCCCACATTCACATCTCAGCCTCTAATCAGGCTCTGCTACAAAAGGCAGTGGTCACTGACATATTTATTGAACTGGAATAGTCAAAGTGCCATTTGTCAACTCTAGTCTAACAACAGGGAAAAAACGGCTGAACAATAAGCTGTAATAACACCCACTATTAAACAAAAAACTGGTTTTCATCAGGACAAATTATAAATCTGCATCTCAATTCTCCTATTTTTGGAAAGCACTAAGATGACAAAATGTTTATGCTTTCAAATATTTATGCAAGAGGACATGGATAGCTATAGTATCTTCATTTTTGCTGATTTATGTAGTTTTGTGTAATAAGATATTTTTAAATGACACCCTTCTGATAACTTTATAGAAGAGCTATAATTTCTTTTCTCTCTTTTTTGCTGGGCTTTGTAAAGTCACATTACACTGCAACATTTAAAGCATGAACAGAATTTGACAGTACCTCATTCCAAATGTACTTTTCAGCAACAGAAATAATAACTGCTCAGGAAATTGCTATTTTTACTCTTATTGTCCATTAAATCCATGGAAAGGGAGAAAAATACACTGCAAAGTTGGTAAAAGACCCACCATCTTAATCTGGTTTTTAAACACAGAGGAAAGTTCAGGAAACTTCAGTGATGTTTTCTGCAAGCAGGAAATTCTAGAACTAAGAAAATGTCATTTAGAAACCACTATTATAAATGGTAAATTTATTTATACTTTGCCTTTTCTTCTGCAAATAAGTCTTCTGTGTTTTTGTCCGTGTATTAGGTGTTCCATTTGAGGCCAGATAGATGTTGTAAGGCCAAAACCTCAGTAGTCATTTGATTTATGGATCAGTTTTGCTACAATAAGGAGCTCTAAAAGAAGTGAAGCAATCTGATATTTCTGCTATAGGAAATCAGTAGTCTTCCACATACTCAAAAGCATATTTTTTTGGTTGCTTAATGATAGTATTCTGTTCTTTTCGTGATTTACATGTTTTGGTCCTTCCGAATACCCTTTATCTTCCAATTAGTTTCCCCATTACATGTATAATTAAAGACAAATCAGATTATGGTGATTAGCATATATTATAAGTCATTTTACTAATTTCTGAGGGCATATTCCTACAAGGGATAACATAGAAATTAGAAGACTAATTAGGCCAAAATTACCTTCACTAATGAATCTAAGCAGTAGTTAAATCCTCTAACAAAAGAGACATTTTTGCGCTTTGGAGGTTGAAGGTGTGAGTCTCAGGAACCAACTTAAGGAATAAATCTGTGGTGTTTCAAAATCTACAAAGGGCTCAGCTTCAAAATACCTGAACTAATTCTTTGAAAATCTGCTGCCATTGGGTCTAACTGTGGTTGCAGAAGACTTTCACAAAATAGCTGTCTGTGAAGTACAGCTCTTTCCTCTGTTCTTGGGCCTCATGGGGAGAAAGAAGAAGGTTTGAGGAGTGAATGGCAAATTTTATTTGTGATGGGGGGTTATAGTCAGGCAAGAACATTGACACCCCACCAGCAGGGGGAAGGCAGAGTGTGTGTCCACGTGCTCGCCCCTGTTTCCCAGGCAAAGAGACTCTGCATAAGGAGTTGATGCAGCGTCATGGTCAAAGCATCAAAGACAGAAACCTGCAGTGGAGGAGTTCCTTGTGCCTGTCTGTCCATGTTATGTGTGCACTGGTTCCACTCCTTATTTAGCAGGAAAGTATTCTGAACTCAGGAACAGTTGTAACAGAACAAAACATCTCTAGGTGTTGACACACAAGCTCAGGATGCAGGAAACCCATTGTGATTTGGGGCCATGGAGTGAGTACACAGCCTTTGAAGGTTAATTAATCTCAAACCTTTACATGTATTTGAATTGTTGAATGTCCTTGGAATTAGGAACCAAAATACCTTTGAGTGCTCTATCTGTAAAGGGGGGAAAAAATACTTTCTGCTTCAGATATGCTAAGTATGCTGAAGAGGGATAATTTCTATTGGCTCAACAATGGAAATGAAAGGCAATAAAAGTACTTAAGATCCACCAACTAAGCACTGCCAGAACTGTTGCTGGCACAGTCCCTTCCCAGGCTTGGACTCACAAGGAGGTGGCACTATTCACTAGACACTCCTCTTCCCCCCAGTTCTCCACTGGGATAGGCATCTGTGCTCAGTCTGGAACAGAGTGCTTCTTCCCCTTATTCTTAATTGGGATGTGTGTTTGTTCCTGTTTAACAGCTCTATTTTTCAGATGATAATTACCTGCTGAAAATTTGGGCCTCTGAGCTTAAGCTTTTCAGACCAGGTTTCTACCCTGGATTAATTTTATTTAGATGTGTAGTTAACATAAAGCAGCTATTCTTGTAGGCAGGGAAAATCTCCCGTCATCTGAAGGAAAAAAGAAGAAAGTGATAGATTGTTTTGAACAGCTTTGGTGTCAAAATGGGTGGGAGCAAGTAAAAACTGAAATAGCATAGGAAAATAGTCCTTGGAGAGGTGACAAGAGTTTCGGAATTCCAGTGAAGCTAGCCAAGGTTTGGGTATGATAGTTTACATATGTACAACTGGTTTGCACAACTATTTCCCCATTTTCTGCACAAAATGAAGCATTTTTGCACATGGTCATACTATTTTTTGTACACACTGGAAAACCTCCCTGGCTGGTGAGGTGGGCTGTACTTCCAGCACTCTGCAACAGATGAGGGCATGGGAGGAGTGAACATGTGGAAGGGAACAAGCTTTAACATGCAGAGATGTTCATTGAAAGTGATGGGGTTTGATCTGACAGCCGGATAGCTTTTTCCTTAAAAAAAAAAAAAGAATAGGAAAAGACCAGCTCCTGCAGTCACTGAGCATGTGCATGTGCGTGTGTAGGCTGAGCTGACTCCAAACTGTGTGCATCAAGCTGTTAAGATTGAGGCAGCATGCAATATCAAAGAGAGTGAAATATACATCTCAAGAGGAATATTTACGGACTCAGAAACTTAGAGGTCTCTGAAGAAGTAGGTAAAAGGGGTAAAGGGCTCTTTGGAGGAATTGGGTCACATGAGGGGCTTGTAACTGTTTTTCAAATCCATCTCAAGTAGAAGGGCAGTTTTCAATGTGACACTGGCAAAACAGCCTTGACTTTGGGAATTAGTTTAATTTTTGGCACATTAACATAAATTTTTTATTACTGATTTGGATTTTGAGGAAAAGAAGGTGATTAAACAAAGAGGAAAACACCTTTCCTCCCCATTTGCCTAACTCAGCTTAAGCCAGACACTTCCCAAGCCTCAGATTCCTTTATTTCTGCCAGCCCTCACACCCAGTCCCTTCCAGCTCCTGTGGTGAGGTGATAGGCACTGCTGGATGGTGGATCTGTGCATAAGAAGGGTTTCTTTCAACTACTAGTCCCTTCTTACTTTTTTTCATCTGTTCACCAGCTGCAGGAGTGTCCCTGCCCTGATGTGGGTCGTGATTCCTCTGAGGTACCACCCCAAGCACCGAGCAGCTTCTCCCAAAAGTGTGTCACCAGAGTGCTGCCAAGGAGGGGAGAACAGAGTACCAAGTGTGAGCAGTAGGTGCAGAAGAAATGAAAAGGAGGTCAGAGCTGCTGAATGCATGAGTTAGTTGGCCATGGTTTGGAAAGAGAAGGCAACATCCCTGGTGCACAGCAAGGTGTGTCTGAGAGAGGGGTACACGCTCCTGGCCAGACAGCAAGTCAGGAGGGGCTTGGGCTGGAAGTCCAACTCCAGGAGTTTGCAGGAAAATATCCAAGCCCAGGATGAGTGTGATGGGGTTAGGTTATACTACGCCCTTCCTTTAAGCATTTCCCTTTGGTTAGCTCAGGTTTCTGCCTCTTAACCTCCAATACTGGCATAGTCAAGGACTGTAAATTCCTCTGGAAGGCAGCCAGCTGGAAGCTGGTCACTACTGCAGCAACTTCTTGTGGGTTTAGGTCTGTTTGCCTGTTTGGAAGATGGTACTGGCAGCTCTGCTCTATGTACAGTGGCCCACAAGCTCAGTTTTTGTGGTAAAAAGCTAAATCCTAGCCAGACTTAGGTGAATGGTGTTATGCACACTATCACTGGGCAGGAACTAGAAAACTATCTAAAAAGATCTTGGGGATGTAAAGCAAAATTCCCTTAGGGAATTTATTATCTTATATCCTGAGCAATAAATGGATGGGTTCCCTTCCATTTTCCCAGGACTCAACTGCCATTCAGCACCTGTGCTTCCTCTTCACCACAAAGTCTTCCTTCCTATGGACTTGTACAACAGTTTGTCCTGGTGCCTGTAAGCTTGGTGGCAGCCTTTGGCAATGACATAAAGCAGCTATAAATCACAGCTTAGGCTGAGCTCTCATGTACTGGGAAAGCCACCAAAACTTACCGTCTTCACTTGGAGAAGACCTGCCTTGAGGCCAGCATGAGTTGAGCAGCTGGAGACCTTCTAAGACAGGTAGTTCCCAGTCTTTCTTACCCCTGCCTGACTGTGCCGGGGGTTGCTGTTGTTTGATTGATCAGTCTGTTTGTCCTTGTCCTCTGAAGTGGGCACCCCTCAGAGGGATGTCCTTAGGGTCAGGTAGCTGGACTTGTTCATGCCGACTGTCTATAATCATCACTGCAGCACATTTAACCTCTTTAGAACATTTGCTTAACCTCAGGAAGGTTTTCTGTTAGTGTGAGCCCTAGGAGATAGCTGGATTAGGCTCTAATGAGTGTGATTTTACTGCCTTGGGAAGAAACGGTTTCTGCAACATAACATGCTACAATTTATAACACTTTGCTTCCCTGTGGCACTTAGAGAATATATCAAGTGCAAAGAATTGCAGCCAGATATAGAATTCAAAACACAAAGAACCTTAATTAATTTTCTGGAAGAATTTATCATGGGAGAATCAGTGGGAGGTGAGAAGCAGAGCTTTTAGCTGTATTTAGTTTTCCTTGGCTGTATGTGACAGTAGCTGTCTCTCAGCATGGCTCTTTCTCAAAAGCATTCTCAGGTGCAGCTGGGAGCTGGTTAGACTGTGACAGATGATGTCAAACCTCTACTGTTTGGCTGGAGGTGGGTATTTTGGAATGGTTTTGCTTTAAAAACAGCTCTCCTTCAAACTTTCCATTCTCTCTGAGTTCCAGAAAAGGTTTCCAGTGAGGCAGGAATCCTCTTAGTGACGTAATGAGTGTAAATCTACCATTACTCTGAGATCATTTCTAAAGGCTGAAAGATGGAAAAACTTGGAAGCATTCCCATGCCTGGTTAAGCATTACTGCTGAGCCATTGCTAGAATGTCATGCTCCAGGACAAAGCTTTCACCAGAGAGCAGACAGGCGCTGCCGGTTGCCTACGACTACAGCTGGCTGGGAGCTCCAGCTAGGCTTGCCCTAGAAATGCTGGCTGCAGCAGGAATGTTGGTTGGGGTAGAGGCATGTGTTTTGATCCAGAAGACCAGTGCCAGCAGCAGCCATAGTGTGGATGCAGCCATGCTAAGACAAGTACTCTTGCCAGCACAGTGTATACAAAGTGTAACAGCCACAGACTCCCTTTCCAGCACTTGGCATCCACTTGAGGAATTGAACTAGGACCTCCCGTGCAAGCTGCAGAGCTGAGGCCTTGGAGGAGAGTTACTGTCTCTGAACTGGTCATAACACCCCTGCCAAGGGATGGTGGCTGCTGCTGTTGTCCTGAGCACAGCCCCAGAAACTGGTGGTTCCCAGAAACTGGTGGAGCAGGTTGCACCTTCAAACAGGGACAAGCTTTGGGTGCAGAAGGAGCTGGTTCTTCCTGTGCACTGGGGTTGCATGGATGTGCCTGTACTGGCGTCTGGTCTCCTGAGAGCTCAAATCAAGACTAATGCCCACTGTTTGTAAGTCCTTACAAAAATTTAAGAAGGGTAAAATCTTGGTAAACAGCCATTTCACTTGGCAGGAGTCATGGCCAGCTGGCTGAAGCAGGCTAAGATAGCTGGTACTGACTGTTTCCTCAAACTGAGCACCCGCAAGGCCCTCCAAGAAGCACCCCCATCAATATGTTTCCTGAACCAGCATATTGCAAAAGCCAAAGGGATCTTGGGTAGAAGAGATTTTGTTTGTTGCTGAGGAGCTTGACATCCTGTAAGAACAGCTTACCTTGT
The DNA here is from genome assembly GCA_013400735.1 of Pomatostomus ruficeps. Classification (NCBI taxonomy): domain Eukaryota; kingdom Metazoa; phylum Chordata; class Aves; order Passeriformes; family Timaliidae; genus Pomatostomus; species Pomatostomus ruficeps. The sequence goes on from VYZT01039721.1 coordinate 11,394, forward strand.
TAGAAGTGAGCGGGTGCAGGTGGGATGGTATTTGTGTTCACCAGACAAATGCAAATTCCAGTGAGGAGATTAAACTTGTAAGAGTCTTATGGAAAATAAACATCCTGGTTAGGGACGGAGGCTGGAGAAACAACGCTAAGTATAACCACAGAGTGCTTAGCCTCAGCAAAGAGTATTAATGGATAACTTGATATCCAAAGTGCTAAAGAAAACCTCAAAGCCCGTTTGAAAGCAGTTAAAGAAACTCTGTGTGTGTATAAGATAAGGAAAGAGGCCAACAAACACAGCACTGTTGAAGGTGCTGGGAGTGATTTAAGAGACAGGAAGAAGATCTGAAAAGCTTTTAAGGCTGCAGGAGACCCTACTTCCAAGGGTAATGGGTTCCAATTTTCACAATCTGAGGTGCAGAATACTAGCAGGAAAAAAAGATTTTATTCTCAGTGTAAAAGTAACCATTTGAGTAGAAAGGAGCAGAGGCTCCACCCTTACTTCTAAGGCTTACGCCCTTACTTCTATCATTTCATATCACCCTTACTCTGTCATTTTTCTGACTAAAGCATATGCTTTTGGGACAGGGTAGGATGATAGGGCAGAGGGTAAGTCCTGCCAGACCTTTCTTTGAGAGTCTCACACATACAGACACACACACACAAGAAAAAAAAAAGGAAAAAAAAATCAAGTATTTTGTATCTTTACAGATTATGTAAAAATGTAAGACTGAACTACCTAGACAGAAGATGGATGGGGACACTGCCAGGATGCCAATACTTTCAGATGCTGGAGAAACTCTGTGAGTTCCCTGCTGTTGTATCTGTTTCATGATCACGCCAAGTCTTTGCACACAAGGCCTAGATGATTATGGCCTTCCCCTCCCAAGAGATGACAAGTTCTTGCTCCTTTTTACACTTGAGAACTTCTTCTTGTCTGCTCTACAAGTAAATGCATACATTCTTGTATGTATTCTTTAGGAATGTGTTTAATACAGGAGGCCTGATTCTGCACTACTCAGTGCTTGAAATCAGAGGGAAATAAAAATGAATAAACTACCGCAATGACTCCTTGAGTTTGCTAGCTTATTTATTTATTTATTTATTTATTCTGTCAGTTTTGCACAAGCATAAGTAACTGTGCAAGGCACCAAAAGCTGCAGTGTAATAAGATGTCAATGTTTCATCTTCTTAGGCTATACTTTCTTGAGACAGCATCAGAAGACAGAAGCAGAGCTGTATTCATCCTACCCATGAAGGTACAATAGGCTTGTTTAGATAACGAACAGATTATGTTGTTAAAAGAGGGTATACTTTAGAAGTGGTTCCATGTCAGCATTCAGGATGAAAGCTGATTAACTACCTACAAAAAGGAATATATCATGTGCTAATAGAAGGGCAGGCAGCAAAGGAGTTCTATGAAACCACTGCTTGAGTGTGTACATACAGAATCAGGAAGGTCAAAGTCCTGGAGCTGTTATTAGTGAGGGATCCTGGAATCCCAGGAATCCTACAAGTGTGCTAGTTCCAAGAGTGGATGCCGGTCTGTTGGAGGACACATGTTACTGTTGGACAATATGGAAAAGGCTGAGAAACTCAAACAACTTTTTGCTTTCGTTTTCACAAGCAAAACCTGCTCCCAGACCACTGTTTACATCAGCACAACTGGGAGACTGGAAGGACAGGCAGCAGTGGGGAGCAACACAGTAGCTACTGCCTGGAGAACCTGGATTTATTCAGACCTGAGGGGCTGGATGAAATTTTCCTGAGTGCTGAAAGAATTGGCTTATGTGATTTCACAGTGTGTTGCCTGTTCTTTCTGACAAATCTGGTGACTGGGAGAGGTCTGTGACAACAGCAAAAAAACTTGTAGTAAATCATTAAGAAGTGGAAGAGGGAAAAAATTACCTAGGAAACCCCACTGTGTGAAGGCCAGCCAATTTCACTTTTCTTCCTGAAAAGATTATGGCATCTGTCTTCTTGGAATCCATTTACAGACATGAGATAGGCAAGAATGTACTCAGAAATAGTCAATACAGATTGCCTTTTACAACAGTGTGACTGTGTGGAGAAGGAGAGAACAATATATGCAATACACTGTGACTTTATTAATGGTTTTGGTGCCATCACCCATGGCATCCTCATTTGGAAGCTGAAGAAATATGGACTAGAGAAACAAAATGCTTGGTGGACTGAAGGGCAGCTGAACATCAGGGCTCAAAAGGTGGCTCACATCTGGTTGGTGGTCACTTATGAGAGGAGTACTGCAGGTGTTGCTTAACATTTTCATCAGCAGCCTGAATGATTACACAGAATGAACCATAGGCAAATTTATACAAGATACTTAATTAAAGTAAACATTTGACAATGTGAGTGGCAGAACTTCAATCTAAAACACCTTTGCTAAACATAAGGACTAGGCCAACCTGAACAGCTCAAATATTTTAACAAGGAGAAATGCAGAGTTTTGCACATGTTGCAGAATAACCCCATGTATCAGCACAGGCTGAGAAGTGACTGACTAGTGTTAGTCCTGCTCAAAAAGTCCTGGGTGTTTATGAGGGATGGATGCTGACAGGGCACTCTCATTGAAGATAAGTCAACACCTATCTCACTTGCAAATAAAACCTAGTGTAGCTTTCCATTAGGAAGAGTCTTGGGATGGCAACAGTCCTGCTTTGAGCAGGACATTGTGGTAGATGACATCGAAAGGTATATTCCAACCCATATATCCATGATCCTATAGCTTCAATCTCAACAGCAGCTTAGTCTTTAAACAACTTCATGGTTTTTTTCCCAGCAAATATATATGAAAGACTCCATACATCAGTGTGGAATTTAGACAGTACTTCAATTTTCCATGTAGAGTCATCTCCCTCCCCAGGCAAGAACATTTATGGTGAAATCATAAGGTAGGCAGAAAGTTATGAATGTGGCGTGTGAAAGTTGGGAGTTGGGCCAGTTACACTCTTACCCTGCATATTTCTGGTTGTCTTAAAACTATTTACTTTATAGCTTAGTTAATTGATGTTGGTTGTTTGAGTCTTGATAGCTGTGAGGGACTGGGTAATAGTCCTTTCTAGTTTTCATTACTGGCCTGTATAATTGCAGTTAATTAAAAAAAATGATTCCTTAATATGCATGTTGTGTATTGCAGGTGTCCTCAGACAAGAGAACAGTATGTCTTGTTAAACACTCAGCCTTTACAGCAGCAGCAGAAAGTCTGATGTTCTCCTCTGAATAACGTGAGAGGATAAAGGAGCACATCCCTTGCTGAGAACAGGGGTTCAAAATTATTTTTTCCATCTTGCTCTGGTTACCCAGAACCCATTTTGGTACACTAATTTATACAGTCATGTCTCGGTTTCAAAGACAGGTATTTGCTAAAGAAGGCAGAAGCCTCTTTTAGAATAGGAAAATGTAACTCTTTTCCTTTTGAATTGGTATAATTTTGAAATTAAGGGGCTTCCAGGCAATGGTATGAGAAAAGAGGAATAACAGTCCTTTACTAATATATATATATATATATGTATGTGATGGGACAGACAAAACAACAACAATGGTAACCACAACAAATAAGAACAGATAAACCCACGGACAGTCTCTTCCCGTTCTGTTGGCAATTCGCCTTTGGTGCAGTCATGGTCACAGCCGGCAGGGGCGCTGGTGCTCCCAGTGCGCAGGGAGGGTGCAGTGACTCCCCTGGGCTGCAGGGGGCGCTGTGGTGCGGCTCCGGCCACAAGTGCGATGGCGGCTGTGACTGGCAGGAAGGGATGGAGCAAGAACTCCCTGTACGAGCTCCCAGGGGCAGCTGGTCCCAGTGTCCTCTTTGGATAGCAGGAAGAGCTGTAACAGGGGCCTCGGAGTAACAGGCTGGGAAGGCAGGAATTGGCAGGGTCCCGGAGAGGTAGGCAGGGGTGTGTCAGCAATTCGGCGGCTGAGGCTGGAAGCACTGAAGTGTCCCGGCTGACGGGGCTGACCCTCGGACCCCAGCTGGGAGAGGCTGGCTCCCTGGGAGGGGAAAAAAAAGACTTGGGAATCTCGGGTTTCTTCCCCCAAGACAGGTAGAAAGCCGCAGCAAGAGAGTGAAACTTGGAGTGGTGGCAGAGTCTCCCCCGGAGCTTCTGCCGCCACCTCTCTCCCAAGAAGCCAGAAACCAAAAAGTGCCCTGCCCCCTGCCTACCCCGGGGCCAGGCACTCGTCCCTTGGTCTCTTTGTCTCTCTTAATCATCCACCCATTAACAAGAATGGGGAAAAATTTCTAAGACAGAGAGACAAACAAAAAAAAAAAGAAAAACTATCTCAAACCCCAACAACCCACTCTTTTCCTAAATTGAAAATGGAATGCTTTGTGCTTTTGGGGATTAGTGACTTGAGCAGAGCCACTTAGATGAGATCAAAGCTTGTGGGAAAATGATGAGCTAGACTTTCTCCAAATAAAACCACAACAGAAACCCTCTCAAGGTTCTGTTGTTGCAGTGGCATGAGCACCTTTGCTCAAATTCATCCCATCACATCATAGACACTTAGCAAAGCACCTAAATCAAGCATCTAAATGCTGTAAGTTCTCTTATTCCTGTAGTCAAGGGACTCTGGAGTGCAATTTAGTCCTCTTACAACCTGAATTACTCTTTCAAACTGTTTGTCTCTTGTTGGATGCTCAGGAAGCCTTGGGTGACTCAGGGAGGCACTCTAAAACTTTCATTTTGGTATGAAAGTCAGGATCTAGATATTTTTCTGTGGAAAGATTACAAGTTGTTGTTAATTCTGTTGGCTGTATGATTTGATGCTAAGAGCCAGCCCGGGGCTGACACACTGCTGATTTACTCTCTCCAGTCTAGAGGATGCTACAGAGGAAACAAAGGAGTCAGTAACCTCAGTGACTCTGCTGTGGACAGATGGGCAAGAGGTTAGCTAAGGGTAAGAGCTGAACTTGAAAAACAGTTTCACAGCTAAGTCTGCGCAGCAGCCTAATACTGTCACAATGCTGCAGCTGTCCCCCCTCCACTTTCTTCCCTCTCTTTCCTTCTTGGAGGCATCAGACAGGCTGTGAGAGCAGCATGGTTTGTTGCATTGGTCTGCGTGTGTTGTGGGAACAGACCTCCAAGATTTCCATGAACTTCTTCATACATACATATACAATGACTGTTGCTAGCTGTTTGAGACTCTGAGACATAAATTAGGTGGGAAAAGACCTGTCATAGAAATCTAGTAGCACTTACCTTCTTGCCTCCCCACCTCTTTCTTTTACTTATGTCTTCCTTCAGTCTCTGGATGATCCAATTCCACTGGAGATGCAAGTGTTAAGGAAACTTACCAGTCTGATCATTCAGGTGGCTCTCTGGCCATCACACTCCCAACACCACAGATTTTCACTACTGGGACCAAAACCCCTTCACAGGGAACAGCTCCAGTGACCCCGTGGATGCCCTGCTTGACCTCCTGTACACCCTATTTACACTCAGACCAGATTTTCTGACCAACTCTGGGTTCCCTACAGCAGCATCTCAGATGTTCCATTCCATAAAACCATTTATTCATGGTGCAGTAACACAGAACCAGCCCAAGCTGGTGTCTCCGAAGAGAGACCCCCAACCAAGGAACCCCATGGCTTTTATACCCTCACAGTCTACTTGTGCACAGATCTTGCTCTTCTCCTGAGACCACTGCTCCTGCTCTCTCCCTCTGTGTCCATCCACCTGGCTGATGCCACTGGTCTCTCATGACCTCTTGTCTGGGGCTCCCACCCAGAGCTCAAGCTGCAGCTCCATCTGCATCTCCACCTGCAGTGAGCTGCCTTCACCAGATGTATGAGCTGATGGGTGATTCCCTGACCCTGTGCTCTTTCAGAAGGGTGTGAGATGGTTAGGATAGCATCCTTCAGTGCAGCATTTTGCACACTAAGTGTGTTGAGGATAATAACATTTAGATTTCCTTAGGTCTGGATTGCCCCCTGCGAAAGGTTTTTTTATCAGCAGCTCATGTGGACTCCTCTTCAACCTGAGCTGATTCAGTCATGTTATTTCTCAGTGCCGTCTCCAAATACTTCTGAAAGATAGCACTGTCTTTCTTATCCCATTCCAAGGAATGCAGTGATGTCTCCCCTTCCATTTATCACACTGACTAGGAATTTTTCTGGACACGCTAGTTGTGTCATATTTCAAGAAAAGTATTTATTGCCAATGTATGGACAGAAACAGAAAGGGGCACCACAGAGACAAGCTTTTGCAATGACATCAGGGAAGATTTTTTAAAAACTGTACTAAAGATTCCAGTAAATCCAGCTAATTCCAGGTGGTGGTTGGTATTTTTTAGCTTGCCTCAGATTCCATCAGAAAATGTCCATTTTTCTCTACTGTTCACCTTCCCTAGGCCAGGGCTGGATTGTGCCATGACCCCTGAAGTGCTAAAGGAGGTTGTCTGTATCCTGGAAATCCTCTTTCCTGCAGCCTAGAAAATACATCCCAAGCCTCAAGAGTTGTTTCTCTGAAATAAAGATGTTGGTACCCATAAAAGATGCAGGCTTTCCTGTTCAGATGTCCAAATACACATTTAGCTTTTGTTTCATACAGCTACCCACTTGTTTGAAGTTGCAAGCACATGCTGAGTGTTAGTTTCCTTCTTCCCTTGTTTAAAAGTGTACACTCCGTGTCTGTATAAAAGTATCTCTAAGTGTAGGAAATCCTTCTTCCTTTCATTGTGCATCTATTGGACATGTGATCCATTTGTCTAAACAAAAAGGAAAATTTTGAAAAAGTGGAAGGAAAATCCCAAACACTTAATTGAATTAACACACTTGTTGCCTTTCAGTAGATTGTACTTACCTTATTTTCCAGGGTTACACTCCTGAAACTTTCCACACATTCCTGAGGGACCCAAACTTCTCCCTAGGGACTCAAGGTATTGGCTTAATCAGGGATGACTCAGATGGCTGTGTAAGCCTGGCTACAGACTCACTGGAAATCACCTGGAGGATGTATATTATACAGAAGAGATAGAAATTCTTAGTTCATCTAGGCAGAAATAAGCAGTGCAGAGATACGCAATGGTTGCACTGCTCAGAAGAGATCTTCTGCAGGGTGAGTGCTCCAGCCATGGGGAGAGCCAGTCAGGCTGGGGAGCCATAGACAGCCCTGTGGTGCTGGCAGCTGCAGCATCCAGCCTTGCAGCCATACAACATCAGGAACCTGGAGCTGCTGCACAGCCTCCCATAGCCAAAGCATGGCTGGCCCAGCACAGGCTAGCACAGGGGATAGGAACAATGGCTGCTGATGTGTAGCCAAGTGTTTCCATATGACTTTGAAGGGCATTTTTTCTTTTTCATAAATAGTTTCCTGTCTTATTTCCGCAAAGAAGCGCAGAACATATTTTACTTCCCAAGGACACCCATGTGCCTGTGGGCAGGAAGGAAACACCTGTGGAGATGAGCAGGTGTGGTGAGGAGTTTCTGCTCTGTGCTGGTTTGTGGGAATTTACTGCAAGATACTTCAAGATTTTATATAAAGTGAGTAGTGTGCTAATGTCCTGGCCTTCAGGAATATTTCAGGGCTGGGGTTTTCCATTTGTTTTATTTTTTCGCTTGTTGTGCATGAGATGCCAAAGTAAATTATTGGAGGGGTCATGGCTGCATTGACACTGAGCTTGAAAGATGTCCACCAGCCTGCCTGGAGAGCAGACCTCTCTGGTCAGACTGAAGGGTGTGCACAAACTAACCAGGTGCAGGCCATTTCCAGGGCACCTGGCAGGACCTGGAAGGCAACATCTTGGCACCCACCCTCTGCATGATGCCAACACATTGTGTGGCCCTGACACACATCCTGTGACATAAACAGAGGGGTTCAGAGGTCCAGGACCTCGGTGCACTCCCAGCTGCTCTGATCCCAAAGGTGACTTGACACAGCCCGGGCAAGTGAACAGTGGAGAGAAAGAGGCCACAAAGATGTAACACAAAGCTTCTGTTGGAATGCTGGCTGCCCAAGCTGGTTCTGGAGAATGTTTTGGAGACTTATGGGGCTTTAAGATGCAGTAATTCAACATTTAAAAACAAACAGGTTCTCCTGCCCTACTTATCCACTAGATGATGATGTCAATCCAAAATGTTCGCAGTGCCGACGGCCTATTCAAGATTAATAGGGGCTTGAATCCTGCCTGTCAACACTGGGTGTTAAAATATGTCTCCTTGGAAATCAGGGCTACAGGCCTAATCTGGCAGGCACTGCTTTGGAAGAGCCCAGAAGATTAGTCTGTAAAAGAATGGCAGGAGGGTACTCTGCAGCATTTCTAATCCCAGTTGCTATAAACTATAACAGGATCTGTAATGCTTTAGTTGTTTGGATGGGTGCCTTGGCAATTGTTTTCTTCTCCTGGCATTTTTCCATTATTTTTTTTTTTGAAATGCATATATATAAGAAATAATATCCTATTTTATGGAATTGGTCAGAAACTGGGAAAAAAAAATCAATTAGAGCAGGGGCGGATCCCGTTTTGAAGTAACTTCTCCCCATTGCTCTCTCTTCTCCAGGGCTGGTAGCTCTCTTAATTCCCAGGCATTCCCTTCATTCCCAGCTTGTAACGTCTGAGATGAAGTGCTATTAAATATAATTAAAGACATTTAGGAGACACAGTCAACCACTTTGGTGGTATCTATAAGAGCAGGTGTTTAAAAGCTACATGGAAAAAGAGAAGTCCATTTTTTCAAGTGTAGGAAACCTACCGCTCAGTAATGTTTTCTGTCAAACTGAATCTCCATGCCCTGCTGTTAAAACCCAGGAATCTGGTAGAGTATTCATTTCCAGAAAACCTTTTTTCCCCTACTGTCTGAAAATGGCCTCTTAGTTTTAAATGATCATTTTAAGACATACCAGAAATGTATTTTCCTGCATTGGCTATTCATTCTGCCTTAAGAATATATAAAGAACAGATGGGACTCATTTTCTCTTACTTGGTCCAAACATTTCAACAAGTGGGTTATTTTTCTTACCAGCCTTTGGACTCCCTGCTGTTCTTAGCAGGATTATTTGGATAAATAAACTGATCCAACTTTGACCCTTTACTAACCATTCACCTGAGGCAGAAGATGCATAAGTTAATGGAAAGAAAGGGTGTCTGTTCTGGTAAGAAGTGAGCTAATATTGCTTTACTATGAAAAGACATAAAATTATTCTTGCCTGAAACAATGTGTTTTTTGGCATAAATATCCAGTTTTATTTCTGCTGTAGTTGAAAAAACTCTAAAAAGTGAACAGGTTGGAACAGTTTGGGAAGGAAAAAGAAGGAAGGCTTTCTATAACTGCCTTATCATTTACAGATGTTTCAGGTAGGCATATAGACATCTCCTTTGTTTCAGAGTTATCCCTATATGATTTTGCCAATGTTCAAACTCGTTTTTCCCTTTAAGGCTTTGTCTACCTTATCTACAATTGGAGAAAAGCAGGATACAGTCTAGCATACAGCAACAGCAAGATAAAAACAAACAGTGAAGCAAAACCAGTTTCCTCTACAGACAGGAAAGGAAAATTTTCAAAAAGTGAAATGATGAAGTGAAATAGGACAGACATCCTCCTTGTTTTTCAGGGCTGAATGAATGAACAATACAAAGATGCAATGAGATACCTATACCAGTGATACGTTTCAAAGACAATACTCAGATGGAGATCCTGAACAAGGGAAATTAAAAACTGAGCGGTACTGTAAGTATGCAGGTCACAAAAGAGGTGCAGGTTAAATTCACATATGTCATACTTTAACTGTTTACCACGCTCTGATCATCAAGGAGCTGAAGCTGGAGTAAAATGTACCAGTGAAGTGTACCTACCTTTAAGATTAAATATTTTGATGCTGTGAATGCCTGCCATGACTGAGGTGCTCTGACACACCACACTGTGTAATGTTTCTGGCTTTCTCCTCATTATCTGGTATTTTGTAGAGGGATTATAGGTACAGTGGAAGTGATGCTATGATAGAGTGGAAGTAGGAGTGGTACTGAAGCATCCCTTGTGCCTGGTGACTGAAGGTATAGGTGACATTGATGTGTTGTCCCAGTGTGCAAGGACACAGGCATTGCACACAGAGGCAGCAGTGGAAGAGGGTGTTACCTGCTCCTTTTTGTTTCTGCTGGGCTGCCAAAAGCTCCTGTTTGCTCAGATGTGCTGGTAGGGCTACTCATTAAACTCTTTTCCTCCATTCAGTCCCTGTGAGCTGAGGTAGCCAACACCTCTGAATGGACTTGTTTGGACTAAGAGGGGGTTGAGGAGATGCTCTCCTGAGGAGCAGGGCAGAGTGGTGAGGAGTGGTTTGCAGCAAGCTAAGAGCACTTGTCTCTTTGGCTGTCAGCGCTGCATTTGCCCTTGGTATCAGGCCCTGTGAATTTGGCCCAGTAATTTATCACCCTGTAAACAAGGAGCTGGTTCCAACTGTGAATTCAAAGAGCAGGCATATAATTATAATGCTTTTACCAACTCCTTCAGCTAGAACAGCATTAGGACAGTTAACTATGGCAACTGAGAAACTAGACAGATCTGTAAAAGAAATTTTTCTCAAGCAACCCTCTTATTTAAATATAAAATACTAATTAAAAATAATTCCAGTTGCGGCAGCGTGTGTAGATAATTGCACTGTGCTATAATTTCTCTTTATATTTGATACTGTGGGAATAAACCAAGCAGACAGAGCGGCATATTTGACAAGAGGTAGAGGAGATGACCCTACACAAGATCATTTTGTTTCTGTATGGGACATATGTCACAGCCACAATAGTGTTTGGATGAGAAGGGTGTGCAGTGTAATTTTAATGAAATATTTAAGATCCTGTTCCCAATGTGAATGTGGTCTAATGAACACTGTGTACCAGTCTCCATTAACGCTGACTGTGCAGTGACCTTGCATAAATCATTGCATCTCTTTGTGCATATGCTCATCTACAAAATGTCTTTCTCACAGATACGTAGCGAAGATTCATTAATGTTTACAAAGTGCTTTGAAGACATAAATAAATATAGTTATTATTTTAACAATCCTGAAGTTTTGAGATTAAGAGGGCATTTTACCCTCTGCACCCACTTGCCATTTGGGGGCTACAGTAATTTTTCATAAGCGAACGCATCTTTCACACTGGTGTTTGCACATAGCCGTTATCTTCTATTAAATGTCATTATAAATCTATATGGTCACTGGCTATCCACTGTCTATGAGTGCCCAATCTTTTATAGCAATTAAGGGATAATTATATTCATTTTTGCAGAAATTGTACACTAGAGATGAAAATCTTTTGCATGCACTGGTGTGATTTATCACTCCAAGCAAATACAGGGTGTTTTGGTTTCAATCATTCCTTTATTCATCTAATCCATAGCATTTCATTTCCCAGGCAAACAGCGGAATCCTATCTGGACCTGGGGGTGCCATTAAAATGAAACAAGTTTGAAATTCATAAGTTTATTTCCTGCTGAATCTCTGGAAGACATTGGCATTGTCCCAAGTGTCTTTTCTGAACTTTCAGATTGAAGTACCCAACTGATGTACCTCCACTTCTTATGCTGTAGTTTAATATGCAACAGATCTCTCTAGCACAGTGAAGCAATGGAAATCTTGATCAGAACTATTGAAAAAAATATGCTTTCTCATAAAATCTGACTAAAAATAGTATATGTTGCTGAACATTAGATTTCCATCCATTAAAGTTAAATCAGACTTTGTTTCAAATTGGTTGTTAATATGTTTTGGGGTATTTTTTGCCAAAAGAAACAGCAGTGACATGGAAATAAAGAGGAGCTAAAAACTGTTAGAATAGTTCAATGTTGTTTCTGTGTTGATAAGTACACAGTTATTATAGTGCCTCCATTTCCATGTGTTCTTCTGTTCTTTTGTGTTGGGGCTAAATGGGTTCATTTCCAACATGAAGAAGGAACACATACATGGAGATATGGGGGAAAAAAAGAGCTGTGTGTCTAGAATGGCATGCAATGGATCATGAAAAAGCGGCTGAGGCTACTTTCCTTTACCAGGAAGGATTACTAGGAAAGAAACCCATGGAAACCATGAGTATCATTCACTGATGACAAAACAAACCGTCAAGCCACAGGATTTTTGGCTTTGCTGCCATCTAGCAGAAGATGGACAGCCTGACATCCATCCACCCACCGAGACAGAGAAGAATATTAGATTAGGGGATAATGTGGATTATGGCTGAGGTCTGAGTTGACCATTCTGGCTAGTTGACTCTTAAAAGGTGGCTTGTTTTTGGAAGAGCAGATTTAGAAGCAGAACTAGCTGAGACTCACTTCTGTTGCTGGAGGAGTGAAACAGACTGTGCTCTCCTGTCGGCACTGTTGGATTGAAGGAGATGCGCAGCAAAAAGGACAAAACTCAAGAAAATTCAGGTATGCCCTCTAAAGACAAATCTCCTCAGAAAGATAAGAGCCATTTTCCTTTCTGGGGAAAGGAAAGCACTCCTTGTGGGTACAGACCACATTTAATAGTAATCAGTTAATAATATCAGTCACCTTGATCAAGGCTTGGTCAAGGCTCATGCTAAAAACCCCTGTAGCGCCTAAAGCATTTCAAGCAAGTCATTAGCTGATTCTGGGTGTATATTGCTTTATCATCTGAATGGTCTTGAACAAAGCTCAGTTACATAATGATCATGTTAGGCTCCTAAATGGGTTTCCCTTCCTGTAATTATTAATCCTTCAGCTTCCCTCTTTCTTGCAATCTCATTTTCTCCTGCAGCGTATGTTCCTTTTGCAGGGACAGATAACTATGTCTTGCAGATAGTCATTTATGATCTGTGTTCATTAGTTCACAGGCAAAGGAAGCAAAGCAGACTGTACTCTGATTTTCCCTTTGTGCAATGAAAATTGAACATTTATTATGGTTTTGTTGCTGAGGAGAAGTTCAATTGCTAATGTAACACAGGCTAAAAATTTGCAGAAATAAATGTTTCATGTTTTGGAACAACTGAAGCCATATGTGTTTTCCTGGGAAGGAAAAAATTGGCTAAAGCTGAGTTGGGATGTTCTTGTGAGGCTGAGAAACATCATGATAATGTTGTGTTTAGGCTCAGACTAAGGATTAACCAGTTCACTCAGCCTGAAGGTTAAGCTTTAAAAGAAACTGAGACAAGTGAACATAGAGGATTGTACACACAAATCATCCAGGTAAGTTTGCCCTGTAGCTGTGTTCTATGACTGAAAGTAAATAATTTTCCTGCCAGGTCTGATTAGACGGAATTTTTAAAAGATAAAGTGAGAAGTTTTATTCCTATTCTTCTATTGGACATCACAATATGGCAAAGGCCATTTGCCTGTGAGAAGCATATCAGAAACTATGAGGCCCACACTCAGCTGAGTTTCTGTGATGCTGCTTTTTCCTGGATCTTATGAACTCAACAATAAGTTACATCCTAGGTCTCTAAATTACATTAGATGTCATATGAATCCAAATATATGTCAAGTAGTTTAACAAATGCCTTGGGGAGGGGATGCTGACCACCTTCCATGCTGGGAGGACACTGGCCATGTCTCGCCTTCCTCAGGGGAGCTGTCAGCTGGACAATCCCCTTCAGCTGAGCATGGGGAAGCTCTCAAGGGCAGAGGGCTCTTTCACACATTCAGTACCTCCAGAGCCACCACTCTTCTCCGAGTGCTGTGTATCAGCACATCATTTGCCAGGGCCTGTGGCTAGTGTGGGATAGACGTTACCCCATGAACACCTGCTTCAGAGTGCTGGGGTGATGGGCTGGAGGGAGGGAGCTGGGCAGTCAGGGTGTCCAAGAAACCATCATGGCCCATCAGGATGCATGGGTTGCCTGGAGGAAAAGCCTGGGCGCTGTGGGACCCTATTCTATCCTATCCATTGCAAGAGCTGGGTTCTCCTCCTCTTAACTTTGCAGTAAGGATATTTTAAAGTGATTATATTTCATAAGTCTTCCTCAACTATTCATTTTCCCCAGGTGCAGTAGATCAGAAGGGAGTGGTGTCTCTGCTCAGATATGCCCCAGTACCCTCCCTGGAGGGCTCACCCCACTCGTGTGGTGTCTGCAGTGCAGTGACATGAATTACATGTATTCCTTCTGGGGCTCAGCCTGGCAAAGTTCCATGGTTAGCCTCTGCTCCTGATTAAGAAGGAAAACATTCATGTATGCTTAGGTAAAATAAATTACCTTAACCGAGAGAAAATGAGAAAGTAACTTTAGCTTAAAAACAAAATAGTTTTCAAAGCATATTGTCCATGTCACCAAATAATTGTTTCATTCCAGTAAACTCCAGTAAAGTTAAGAGTATTTTGTCAAAATAAGAGTGTCTCATGCTGCAGAAATGTGCGTTTAAGCCATCTAAACAACACTATTGTAGCAGTACGAGTATGATTTAAAGCCAGATTAAAGTAAACTTATTTTTGCATCAACACACCAATGCCTTTACAGTCATTTCAGTCTTCCTGAAGTCCACCACAATGTATGTTTCCTTTATGAACTGGGAACTCCTAAAAACTCTAGAGAACATTCCTTTTTTATGTTCACCAGGTCCAGACTGGTGGAATTTGTGTTGTTTTTGAAAGAGGGTTGTATGTGCTATCCAAATCAACCTCTAAAAGCAAAGGATGTGTAAAGTAAAGACCCAATCAGATTCAAAGAAAGTGAAGTTATGTGCATGCTCCTTATGTTATTCTGACTGACAACTTTATTAAATCACTCATGGCCCTGTAAGCACTTTCTATGATAATTTATTTGCAGTTGGTCTGGTGATGGGAATAGAGCACATGTGTTTATTTTAGTGCAGTCTCCTTAACTGTAGGAGGCTGTTGGTGATGGTCTGAGCATACTCCAATTAGAATTAAATTTTCAGGGCAGGAATTATGTTTTCAGATGTGCATATCATGTTATGGGTTCAGTACAGGATCCCAGCACCGTTTTTATGCAAGCAACAAATGAAGCTAACTAGAGGAGGCAGAGAGTTGTGTCTTTCTTTTTGTAGAGGGTGTAAGGTATTGTCCAGAAGAGGGCAGTTTGTCCAACCAACATGGAGTTAGCTAAAATAAATTTACAAAATTCCAGTACTAGATGATGGATTTTTGGGCTACTGATAAGTGACTAAAAGCAGGGAAGAGCAAAGCTGCCTAAACCACCACTCTCTCTAAGTGTGCATTTATGCCTTCTAACATGCATTGATGATATTCATTCACTCTTCAGTGTGTTTTATTCATTTCTTTTAACATACTGTCTGGTTTTCCCAGAGGAGGAGAAGGTGGATCTTTTTCTTATGTCTTCTCTATAAAGTTTTCATTTCCTCACTCAAACAAACACTTCTTTGCGTGCAGATAACTGAATGGATGGTTTGGTTTCCATCGGTGCCTTACATGTTTAGGAGATGTCAGTCAGTCACGGAACAGTCATGGAATGAGGCTCCAGAAACCACAGTTTTGAAGCATAATGTTACTCACACTGAAACTCTTTGTTTTTTAATGTGAAGGCTGAAAACTTTGTGGAAAAAAATGTCAAGGCCTATCAAGGAAAAGGCTTTCTGAAAATTCTCAAAAGCCGAATTATTTTTTAAAATGTTTTTCAGAAAACTAAAAAAAAAAAAATTGCAGAAAATGTGAGGAATGTCATCTTTCTCTCCAAGATGGAAACCATGAGCAGAAATAGAAATTATTGTCTGTGCTCCCCTGCTGTTATTTCAAGTCTCAGAGAATTTATGGCTGCTTGGGAAAACTCCTATCTGAGCAATAAACATAAGGAAAACTAAAAGAGATGCCAAGACAGTATCATCTATGTTATTTAAACTGCTTAGAAACTGAAAAAAACCCACTCTGTTTATATCATGCATAGATTTAATTTCTTACTTATTAAGGAAAGCTGAAATCACTCACTGTTTTTTGGAATATGAGTGCAGTATGATCACTTTGTAGTACTGGGGAAAAGAGTAGGGAGCCCTGCATGATAGAGATGGTCCCTGGGGGCAGCAGTATCATTTGATCCTTGGCACAGCCAGTGTCTGACATCACCTGAGACCAAAGACTGTCAGGTTAGCAGCTATTAGCTCTGCATAAAGAGGCAGCAGTTATACACCTTAACTGTTGTTTGAAATTCCCATCCTATAGAATAAATTCCTGGTGCACAGGTTATACTTTGCACATCTCCTGAGGAAATATATGTACCTGGCTACAAAGAGGGGAAATGAGGGCAGGCACTGGCAAGTAGGCTGGACCCAGAGACCTGTTTTATTCTCACAGTTGAGCTACTGTCAGCAATGCTGCATTTCTAAGAGCAGCTTGTGGATTCATTGCAGCTGGGGACAATGCTTGTCAGAACCCCAGACTAACGGACTGACTTGCTCAGGGTCCTTCTAAACCCCCGCCATGCAGGACTGTGTGTCACATACACATGCAATAAACCAAGACCCCAAGAAACCCCCAAACAACTTTTTGATTAAAGTATATTTGGGTTATGAGCCTATCTGGGTCTAGATTGCAGCATTGCAGATTTCATTATCAAAGGCTGTTATCAGTTTGAGGTCACGTGGTGAGAGCTTCTGTGGTGCAAAACTGAGTGGGTGTAGTTTTGCTGCTGCTGGGGCCTTGGAGTGGTCAAAGTGGAGTTAAGAAAGCTTCTTGCTCAACTTCACAGTTGGCATTTGCTTAGAAACCAGCAAGCGATTCATGTGGACAAAGTCTGGCAGAACTTGGACATGCCAGTATTTCTGTAGTGAAGGATGCTCCCACTTGCTTGTCCTCTGAGATCCCCATTACTGAGATGCATCTCTATCTAGGACTTTCTGGAAATTGTAAGTTTCTTAGGGCCAAAGTAAACCTTTCTAATGCTCTGTCTGGAGAAGGTGTTTGGAAGAGCAAACAGCTGCAAGTGCACTGAGAACTGTGACAGAATTGCATTGAATAGGTGATGAGGAACACTGCTAGCCAGGCTTCTGTTAGGAGCTCCTGGAGACTATTCCACTTCTATCTCCCCATTCTTACCTTTCTGAAAAAATATCAAGCCCTACATACCCAAACAGTAGGTTTATAGGGTAGTGGACTTCATCTATCTAAGTTATCTAGAAAACCCATTTAGCACTTTTCTCAGCCTTTCAAATACAACATACTTGGTATGGCTATAAATGCGATTTTCCTGGCCACAGCAGATCGTGGTTTGGGAATGGCAGTGAAGTGCTCACAGCAATTTGTTGCTAAGTAGAAATGTTGCTTACTTTCATATCAACTGAAATATTTTCAGTGGGTGCAGCTCCCAGTCCAGATGTGCATTTCAATGGCAAAAACTCAGAAGTTATGAACATCTTGTCACACTTTGCTCCAGGGACAAAGTGTCAATAGGACAGAATTTAATTGAGATAAATGCAGTGACATAACCATCTTACTTGATATGACCTTACTGCAGGCCTTAAAAAAACATCTTGCAATGAGACACTTCAGCCTAACTAGCAGGCTGCCAAGGTATTTTTCTTAGGCATTAATTTTCTCACCATCTCCAGATGTATCCATTGTCCTGTACTTAGAAAAATCAGTCCCATGAGCCTCACAAAATTGAAAGCCCTAGGAAGGAGAGATCAAAGCAAGCTCCTTTGATAGTTTTGCTGTTTATGCAACAAACACTCTCCTTGTAGTGTGTCATAATACGAATTCTGACGTGTTTCCAGTGATATTTTATCCACGTCCAAAGTGGGAATTTTTTTGTCTATGTTATGGCATGACCAATGTCCCATAAGAGTGACTCATTCCTCCCTAAAATCCCCTGGAACTGGGTCACTATGCAACAGGATATTAATTGAAAAAATCTACTCCCCAACAGCAAACCAAAACTGCACAGTTGAATTACACACTGGTGAAAATAGGAGGTGATTGTGGTAAGGCTGAATGTTGAATCCATTAAATTGAGAGTTTAAAAAATACCTCCAGTGTTTTATATATAGATATATATGGATATTTTACTCATGGTATAACTTTTACTGTCTTGAGAGGAAACACAAAAAGATTTGACTCCTCTAACAGAAACCACAGATGTGATTTATGGATTCAAATTGATTTATGAGTTTCTGCTGACAGAATTAATGACTTACCTAAAATAACAAAAGTTTTATTCTGCAATTCGAGTAGAATCAATGACTCGATAATATAGGAAAGAAAGAAGAGAAAAAGTATTTTTATCCATTATTTATGGAAGTTCAAGCATAATACAACAAGGTTTCAATTAAAATATAGCAGAAAAGTTCCTGAGAACAGACTGACACAGATTCATTTGATTCCTTATAAAGTAATGAGGCAGCATACAAGTGTTCTGGAGAGAGTATGGTGTGGAACAGTCCTCTGTTACCAGAAGGACTAGATTATTTCTCTATTGCTTTTTTCAAGAACTACTGTTGTGAGGTAAATTTCCTCTCCCCACTTCCAGGAGCTTCTCCATATTTCCTGTATATTAGAATTGTTGATTTCTTAATGACAGCTTCCTTGAGACAAGGAAGCAAGGTCTGTCCCTATTGAAGTGATGCAGTTACATTCCCTTCTTAGTGCCACCTCAAAGGATGTGAACACACATCCCTGACATGGGAGTCCAACCTTTTCACTCCCATAAAAGCTAGTACAGGGTGGGCAGTCCTAGACAAAATTACTCCCTGAAGCAAGATCGATGGGTGAGGGTGGCTGTGCCCCAGAGGGCTATGCCTGAACAATTGCGCCGCTTTCCAGGCAGCACATTTATGGATTTACCTCAAGTTGTAACGTCCTCCCCATTTTACAAAATTTAATTAGGATGTGCATCTGGTTTGCAATGTGGAGAGTGATGGGACCCATCAGAATATGTCAAAATGCAGTGATATAACAGGAATACATGGGAGAAGATGTTCGTACAAGGGGCCCATTTGGAAATGCAGGGTGTTTGACACAGAGGGTTTCACCCTCAGTTAATACACACAGACAGAGGCAGTGCTGTCTCCAGCTGTTGTACAGTGCTGCAGGAACACCAGAGCTGTGCCAGCTAATGCAATCCCATAGAATACCAGGTGAACAGTTTCAGGGGACTGGCATGAAAAAAACCATCCCAGTGCAGTACTGAGTGATTGATTGCTTGTATTTGCTGACATTGTTCACTCTTTGCAGAACTGTTTCTGAAGCTGTGATCATCTCAGTTGTTTCATGTTTTCCTAGGTTGAAATGGAAATGACCTAGCTGCTATTCTGGTTCAGCTGCAGCTCACTGCCTGGCTGCTGTTACCACAAAGGTTTCTGAATTTCTTTTCTTATTCTCCTCCTCCAGAGCATCAGTTTCAGTTTAGCATCTTGTCCTCCAGAGTGTTTTCAATGGTGGTTTTTTACTTCCTTTCACATACAATTTCAAGCTGCTGTAAACAAGTTGTATTGCTGGTGAGCAAACAGGAAATAACTTGAAAGGATAAGAAGGACATAGAAAAATTAATTCCCTTTAGAAAAGAGCTTGAATATCATCAGCTGTGTTTAGGCAGGTATTTGCACTTCCATTGTGGCAATTAGACCCTGCAATGCTGGGCTGTTGGAGGGATGTGCAAACTTCTTATAATCTAGCTTTCTGATAAGCTGCTAAGAACAAAAATCCATCAGTTCTAGCAAATGCTAGATTGACTCTGTTCGCTAGAAGAGAGCTTTAGCCAGATGTAGTAGGGCAAAATTTCCTCCCAGGGTGGGTTACTCTTCAGTGAGCAGTGGCTGCTACCATCATCCCACAAATGGATGGTTCAACTGGTCCTAGTGACTACAACAGAGTGACTACAGATCCTCTGGTTAGAAAGATATTTACTCCATCTCTTCATGCTGCTAGTCATTGATCCAAATGTCCTCTGTTGGAAGTACTGCTGAAGGGGAAACTCTTTTTACTCCCATCTGGTTATGATTGATCTTCACAGTCAGGCTCCCTTTGGCCAAGTAGGAGCCCAAGACAAGAATGGTCTCTCTCCCTCTTAATTACACTATTTTAACAAAAGAACCCTAGTAATTAGAGCACAGAGATGCCAGTACATATATGTGAACATGGTGTCAGTTTACAAAGTGATACGTTAAAGCTGATTCAAGCCTGTACACAATCTCTTTCTCATTACAGAAGTGTAATTAATCACTTTGTCTCATTAGCACACTATTGGATTAAACAGAGTCATTTTAACCCTCCTCCCTATCTTGGAGCCTACTCTTACACAACAGAAGCCAATTCCCTTTGGAAAATATGATCAAGCTTTTGCATCTGTGTGGGTGTGGCTCCGCAGAGTTCAGTTAATTTTAGCCTTTTTATTATTCACCTGAACTTGAATGATGTGTTAAAGTCGTTGTCTTGGAGACATCCCTGGTCTGGACATGTCATTGGCTAAGCTGAGGAACTTGGCTGGCAGAGTCTAAGGTGGGCTCCTTTGCTGATAAGGGCTGCAATGAAGAGAGCTAAAAGTGAGAGCCTGCCCCTTCTCTCCCCTGGGAGCTGCTTTTCAGCTGAGGCTTTATGGCTGCTCCAACCCAGGCTAGGTGGCAGCTGGGCTCATTCCTCCCTCCCTGATCTTGGTCCAGACTCAGACTTGCTGTCTCAGCCTCTGGCCTGGCCTCAGAGCAGCCTGGTCGCTAAGCTGAGTGATTGTTGGGCTGCATCTGGCCCTGGTCGCTGTCTCTGCACCCAAACCAGACCCTCACAGGAATTCTGGCTCCCAGCTGCTGAGGCCGCTGCCCCCACCAGCCTTGCTGCGACCCTGGCTCCCAGCTCTCCTTCCCTGGGAGCACCTAGCCATCGCTGTGCCCTCACACAAGTTTTTAGGATTCACCTAAATGAGAAGGATCCAGGTCTGTGTCAAGCCTCGGACCTTGTTGGTGCCTCATAGCCATGCATGGGGACATATTTCAGGGAAGGATTTCTGCTACTTGTCTTTGCATCTCATTTTTCTTTAAATATTGGCCAAGCAGAATCTCTCCTTGAAAATGAAGGAGCAAATAAGTATGACCCAGTTTTGCATAGAATTACAAAAATAACATTTTTTTGTGCAAAACCATAATCCAGACCAAGATTTTCTGAGCTTCAACAGACTTAAAAGGTTTATGAACCTTTGAGATTCATTTTGCTCTCTCTAATTAAGCTCACATCTTGAGAAAGCCAAGGGGAGGTTTACAGACATGTTTAACAAATAACAAATGGCAAGGACTTTGTTCGAAAAAAGCTGGTGCTCTGGTACTTTCTTCCTTTTTGCTTTTTTTCCAAGAGATAACAATTCACTAGGGTTGTGCAGGACTTTGCAACTTGCCTTAACTTGAAGAGATGTCCAGAGAGACTCTTAACAGGGCAGGAGGGAGGCTGGCGCCTAAGTGAATCCTTTTGTCCCCTGCAGAGGCTCCTGGAGCTCAGCCCTAGCTACCCTGGCAGGGCATTGCATAGTTAGATGATTATACCAAAATATATCCCCTTGAAACAATTTTTTCCTCTCTGCTGGAAAGACTGAAAGAGCTTTTGCTTTCTCAGCCTCTTAAAATACTCTTTTATCTAATACATTTGAAATGTTTTTGTAAATGTCTTACACGCATAATGGACTCCAAACCACGTGCTTTCTGCCTCACACTGATGGAGAGGAATCTTACATTAAAAATCAATGATCAGACAGCAAGGGAAGGTCATGCTAAGACTGTCAGACTTGTACTGCAGGAGCACAAGGGCAGGTTTTGGTGCTGTCCCAAGCTAGTAGGCTCTGACATGTCCAATAAATGGGAAGACCAAAGCAAAGCTGAGCAGAAAATCCCTAAATTATTTTCAAAATTATTTTCAAATCAGTGAATATATTGTCTGACTGTTTCTTAACACCTGCTCAGCAGGGCTGGTCCTGCTCTCTTTCCTTCTCCCACCACATCCACAAGCTAGATCCTCAGCTCTTGTGAGGCCAGGTGATATTCCTGGTTGTTTGACATTTCTCTGGATTGACTAGAGAAGTCAAAGACTGCTTTGTTCAGTATTGTGCGGTAGGTGACGGGTAGAATAGAGGAACTCCAGAACCAGGAGACTGACCCTCCTCCCCTTCAAGCCAATGTAGATCAAGAGTGAGTCCACTGGAGCCACTGGCATTGTGAGAAGAACACAAGGGTTTGAGTGTTTGCCACTTAGGCCTGCAGTGTCTGTAGAGGCATTTTTAACCAACATCATCCAAACATCCTAATTTCAGTGCACTAAGGATGAAAACCCTAATGCAGGTGAGGTGCCAAGTGGGTGATTTTGTCATTACTCAAGGCAAACCTTAGAGCAGAGCTCCAGTCAACTCCTCCCTAACATCTTCTACCTTATGTTCCTTTAATTCCTGGTGCATTTCAGGCACAGAACTAATTGTTAGCAGTTAATCAAGATTTTGAAGGGGTGTAGGGTTATAAAATTACATGCTGGTTGGTTGTCAGTGAGATGCAGAGACTATGAAGAGACTAAGCGTTTTTCTTAGCATTGAAGAATTGGCTGCCTGAATAAGGGAGGTGTTTCCTTCTGGACAACTTACAGTGAAATCTTTATATCTGCTTCTTATTTTCTAGGCGTTAAATTGTTTCCCTTTTCTTCCCCAAAGACTAAACCTAGTCCAAATGGCCTGTTTCAGCTGCTGTTACAGGCATTCACCAAGATGCAGTATTTTACATTGTACTGATGCTTTGTTTGGTCTCACTAGAGTGCGTTTGCTATCACACCACCCTTTGGGGGTAGGAATGTAAAC
The DNA here is from genome assembly GCA_013400735.1 of Pomatostomus ruficeps. Classification (NCBI taxonomy): domain Eukaryota; kingdom Metazoa; phylum Chordata; class Aves; order Passeriformes; family Timaliidae; genus Pomatostomus; species Pomatostomus ruficeps. The sequence goes on from VYZT01039721.1 coordinate 34,064, forward strand.
TGCTGGTTCACAGCTGTCAGTTTTGAAAGAAAGCAACTGCTGGAGAAACACAAGTTTAATGCTCCCCTCCCACCCAGATTTGGTATATCATCTATGAAATTACACTGTTGTCACATCCAAGGTGAGAAATACCCAGCCAGAGGCGGGAGAAAGGCATAAAAGTCTGACATCTCACACTCAGGGCCAAAATGAGAACTTATTTATTTGGAAAATGCAGTAAAATGGAGAAGCTCCAGCTGAGGCAGGTTTTGTCTCCTAGGAGGTCCCATGAGATCAGACTTGGAGGTCACAGCATTTTGCAAACAAGCAATGCAGCCTTTTGCCACCCACAAACAAAATCACCGTGGCCTGCAAGGGAATGGGAGAAGGCTTCATGCTCTCAGATCTTAAGCTGGTGCTGACTGACATAATTAGAATTCATTTAATCACTCTAGGAGTCCATAGAGAAAGTGCTTGAAAAAATATCCTAAATTCACATCGCATTTCTAGTACAATAAATGAATCTGGAAAGAATCTGGACACTAATGCTTGCTGCACACATGGATCTTCTCAGACAATCACAGTCAGCATGGCTTGAATTTGCCTCACTTGTGCGTGAAGCCTTTTTCACTCCTTTACATCCCAAGCTATTAAATTTTAAATTATTAAGCAGGCCATAGAGCCTTGCTCAGGAACTCTGAGTTTGAAGGAGAAAGCATCACCATGACCCAAGAACCTCTCAGGAAACCCTTCTTGTTGACCACAGCAGCTGGTGAAGACCTGCTTCCCTGGACATGGGCAGGCTTTGCTTCGTTGCCCGTTGGGAGTCTTCCCTTTTGCCTGCCTCTGGCTGGGTTTGCTGGCAGTGCTCAACATCTTCCAGCACCAGGGCGTGATGGTTGTCTCCCAGCTGGCTCTGGGCTGCCCCGCCTAGGCTGGGAAGCATGAAGACATTCATCCACAGTGGTACTGCTTGTGAATTTCCCTTTATTATAGAGAGAACTGAATCAGATAGAGTTTGGTGTTCCCCCCTAACTACTTTTTACTTCAAAAAAAAGGGAGTTTTAAGTGCACCAGTGAGGACAAGAACTGTTGGAAGCTACAGCCCTGCTCCTCCTCAAGGAAACGATGGCCATGGTCCCATCAGTGGAGCTGGAGCAAGATTAGGCCTTGTTAATGCTTCTCATAGTGTATTTAATCTTATTAAACTTCTAATTTTTCCTACGTAAGTTGAAAGGGAAAGGTATAATTGTTGGAGTAGCAAGCCAGAAAACCCCTAAAAACAATACTGAGCGAGCTGCTGGATTTTCCTTTTAGAAATGAGTTTTGAGGATCTCAACCATTTACATCTCACAGTCATTTTGATGCCATTGTTGGTGACATGGGACATTAACTCACACCTCTTTAATCACAGGGAGGGGTAAGGTGGCAATACTGGGCTTGCTGAAATGAATAGTGAACCTGCCATTGATTTTAATGGGAGTAAACTTGGCTTATGTGTGTGTGGTTAGGGACAGGCAGGAGAAAGGGAAGTGGAAGCCACGGGTCTGTGGCTGTGCTGTCCACTTGTTCTTTCCAAGCAGTTGGTGGTTCTAAGGACACAGAGCAAACACCAGCTCCTCGGGAGCCTGCGGCCGCAGTCGGGCAGGCAGTGCTGCCATCCTGTGGAGAGAGGGACCGAGGGACGGCTGCAGGGACACAGGGACCCAGGGAGTGTCCGGGCAGGCCCTGTGCCGCTGCTGGGCTGGGCTCCCGTGGTGGCCAGCTGAGCATCACCTCGCATGGCTTTGGGCCAGGGGCACCCCGTCTTGCCGTGGCCTGCTCCAGGACTTTAAGGGCCAATTTCCATTGCACTGCTCCTTGTGCCTGCAACAGCATGGTGGGAATTGTGCCGATGCTGATGAAACAGCTGGATGTTGGAGCCACTGGGGCGAGCTGTTATCCTCTGCTAGTCCTTCAGTGCTCACATCCAACAGGGACCGCTCACCTGGACGGACAGTAGAGGAATATTTCTTTTCAAGGATGTCCTTGGAAGTCCTCCATACTGAAACCACAGCCTCAATTTTAATTTCATTTTTTATTGTGTAAAAGTTTAATATTTTGCTAAAAGATAGTATAAAAAAATATTCAACCCAACAGTGTGATTGGAGTAAAGCTATATGCGGACAGGTAAACAGATAGCTAGAGAGCAGAAAAAGCAGGACATCTAATCACTGAAGAACAGTTATAAACAGCAATAAAATTAATACCTATATTAAACTAGCAGTGCAAAAAAACAAACTGGAAGCAGCTTTACATGAAAAATACAGCTTTTTAAATACAGAAATAGCACCAATTTACAGAAGACAATCAGAAATGTAAACGTGGCAGATAGATTCAAGTATAAGTTATATGCTCAGCCTCCTCAACAACTGTCTTGGGACAGAAAGGTTTCACAAACCCTGCAGAACTTCCTGGGTATGCGCTTTCCCTCAGCGCAAATACAAATCCTGCTTTTCCAAAAGCAGAATTTGCTGATGAGTTTTTCCTAGTTTATTTAAATTCTTAGTTTCAGTGAAGTTAACGATAGGAAAGGTAAACCCATTCCCTCTTGACAACCAACTGCTCCCCTTCACCAGTCTAGTTCAGCAGCTCGGGTACAGAAAGTAGCTGCCCGACTGCTTTAGTAGTCCCACTCCATTTTAGTGAGAATTTTGCATTGACAAGAACAAGACAGCATATCAACACCCTTTTTCTTCCAGGCTCAAAATCTGCTTTTCCAACCATGACCCACTGAAGAGGGAGTCAATCCTCATTTCCAGACCTGATGTATTTACAGAAACTCAAACTAGAAGCAGAAATTGGCAACTGAAAATCCGTTTTCACTCCCTGCATTTTCAAGTATAGTTAAGTTAGTTATGGCACACAACAACATGACTGACAAAGAAAGGCAATTTTGGTGACAATGCTTCAACTGGAGCAAAGAGCCAATATTAGTTCTAATGCTCCTCCCCGCTCCCAGCTGCCATTTCACTGAAAGGCTGCACCGTACTAGAGGGAGAGAGAAAAGAAGGTTTCGAGAATCAGCACCCACCATTTTCCCTGGAACCCTAGCAGCCTGTTCCTGCCCCAGCAGCAACACATGCACACCAGCAGACGTGCAGGGGCAGCACTGTGCTAGTTACAAACTGCCTTTCAAAGCAAAATTAATCTACGTGGGTGTAGAAGAAAAAATAATTCAGAAGAAAAAACTGTAAACCTTCATAACTATAGTGTCATTAAAATATAAAAAAATTAGCAGTCTGAAGAGGTCTCTTTACCACCCCTGAAATTTCCTATGATAATTCTGCTATAGATTTTCTTTCAACAAGGGCTAAGCATGCCCTTCTCAAAAAGCTGTTATTGGTCTGTTCTAAGAGGAGGCCACATTACTCAAACTCTCAGCTTCACTAAAATTCTTTCTTAAATTCCATTTTCATAATACATTTCATTATAAAAATAAAATGCCCTCATCAAATTCCCAGCCCTCAAAGTCCTAACCTCCCTTGACCAACAAAACAGCACATCCAAGAGCGCATCTACCCTTGGAAAACCAATGCCAGTACCAAAGAGAGAGCTGATCATGCTGGCCTTACATTTACTAAAAGTCCAGGCTAATGTGATGTCAACAGCAACACTTTCTGTCTTTTGAACAGGAGACTGCACAAAGTTGATTGCAGTTTGCTACATGAGCGAAAACATACCCAAACATAGGAGCATTAGCTCTTAAAATTTTGTCCTATATTGATAATAGCACCATCCGTTATTTGAGGACTCTGAATGTTAACTGGTAAGACTTTTCTTCCTCTTTATCTTCTCCTAGGGTATACTTATAATTTTTTATTAAAGTCTTGTATTACTTTAAAAGTCAAGGCTCCTGCCCTTTTCAAGTTCTTTTTCTGGTTTAGATAGATAAGATCTCCCTTGTCTTCCCAACATGCTTATATGCACTATTAACTAGTTACAAAATTCCTCTAAGTGAAGAGTTAGGCACTTAAGTACATACCCCTTAAGTACACTTAAGTAAACAGCTAAGTAGGCACTTAGTAGACTCAGGTTAGACTGAATCTAATCATGAGTGAGGTTAATGACTTATCAGTGTTCCTTGCTCACAAAGTCTAGACTGGATATTTAAGTGGGAGATGAAATCTTGGTACAGTCTTCTCAGTGGCTTGTCACTCTCAAATCACTTCGTCAAACCTGTTTAAGGATTCAGGTTTAGTATTCTTTACATCTAACTTGCATATTTTGCTCAAAGTAGAAAAACAAAAACCAACCAACCCAAGGACTAATACAGTTCATTAACGCAACTATAAAAATGTTAACATTCACAGTTATTTTGGTCTTAATATTTTTCACATGTATACATTCAATCATACTGTGTTATTACTAGGTTTTTCTAACCACAAGTGCTGGGCAAATTGTACAACAACCAACTGACATTCAAGTAATCCTACCCTGAGAAAATCTGTTATTCTGAAACTGCAAAAATCCTTTTTTGCACTAATCCCACTCCAACATACAAAATAAAAAGCAAGAGGCTGCACTGCAGAGGCAGGATTTGACAGATTGGAACCAAGGAAGCAATTGTTCTCACAACTGCAAAAGTTTATAATTTTCACCACAGATTTACTCAGGGTAAGTAGAGTACATGCAAATAAAATGCTTACCCCAGATAAGTGCTAGACATCTCACTTAAAACCATGAATAAAGAACCCCTGGGGACTCCAAAAGAATCTGTTTGCATCTCCTCACAGAAACAGTTTTCCAAATTAAAATGACAATTACAATTTGATGCCCACAAGGCTGTGTGAAGCACAGAATCTGAATTCAAATCAGTACTGAAGGAACAATTCAGGAAAAGGATTCCAGTACCAAGGGTGATTTTGAAGAAGATGGCTAACAGAACCAGAAGGTGAATGGATAGTGGGGAAGCATACCAGAAGGGGTGAGTTTTTAACGTGCTCCTCTTGCCAGGTAAAAGCTTATTCTCTTGTAATCGATACAGCGTCCCAGGACAATCTGCCCACCCCTCGCAAAGAGCGGAATTAGTCAGGGCTGGTACTAGAGATTTCCAGTCTCCTCTGCACAGAGCTGGCATTTCTGGTCTGGTTGCCTTCATTTTTCTTCCATGCCAGAGGGTCTCCAAGACTTCCAGGAGTTTTGAAAAATGCCTCATGATGTGCAGGACGAATACTCTTGGGAGTGAGAGGAGCTGACGAAGGCTATTTGTAAAACAAAACCAGAGTGATTCGGCAGGGTTTTCACAAAGGCTACACACAAGCACGCAAAAAGAGGACAGCTGGGAGATATTAGTCCCTGTACCCTGCTACTAGAGGTCACACATCCTTTCAGAAGCTCCACGTGAAAAGCTTTGGGCTTTTCGTTCTGTAAGAGGATGCCAGTACGTCACTGCTGGAAGATGAAAGCCTTTATCTCATTTCCAACTTAAATTTTTCATTATTCGTTCATACTCATTTGTTCTCATGCCAATCATATCCTTTAGCTTAAATGGCTCTTTCTCTTCCTTGATGTTTTACTCACTCTTGTTATTTGTTACCATCAAGAGAAATCAAACATTAGTCTTCTAAACCCTGACCACTTCTCTTTTAAGTGCCACTCTACCGTAACCTCCGATGTTAGTATCTGTAATCAGATTGACTAACAACCAGTCTCTTATTACAGCCTTTTTCTAAGCTTGAAGATAAACATAAAGTAACATTCCAAATGTTCCATCTATTTTTCACTGCACTAGACAACAGGAAAACAAATCACAGATTTAAAAATGTAAGCTGAATTAGCGCCAAAATGTCACTGCTAATAGCTGTAAAGACCCAGGTGACACAGTGAGACATGACTGCTTTAAGTCGCTCATTGTATTTCAGATAAATGAGTCCTCCCTCACTTTTGAATTTCAGCTTTTTTACCCAAAAGTCTGGTTCTATGGTAATTTTTAAAAGTATCTTTATAAAAAGAGATCAACAATCCCACAAGAATAATTGTTTCCACTCAGCTCTGGCGTTGCTGTTACATTTCCATTAGGTAGTGAAAGAGGGCTGAGGGTGTAACCCAGGACACTACTACCTGAAAAGGTGTTTCAGCCAGCTGACTCCTGAATTCTAACACACAATCCTCCTGTTTTTCTGTAGCCATTTCATAACACAATGATACTGTCAGATGGGGAAAAATACTTAGATTTCTGGGGGATTTTAGAATTTTTGTGAGAGTTATAAAACCACTTCACTGTTCAGGACTAAATGTGCTGTGCTGGGCTATGTCTTCAACAGTGTCCCACACCCTGTGCCAGTGCTAGGATGGACACACACAGGCTCAGTGGAAGACACCAGCTCTCAGCGTGCCAACTCTGCGCCAACACAGCTGCACCAGCCTGTGGCACACACTGGGGTCAGGCACCTGGCACAGCTCTGTCATCACCACTCCTGCTCACCTTTCCCCCTTACCTGCTGCAGCTTCAGAAGGGTCACAGGGTGCCCCACGCACATGGGGGAGTCCAGTTTAACAGCACTGCAAGATCTTGTGAGCACAGGGCTCAGGTGCAGAGCAGGGTGAGGCGGCTGCTGTGGATCCACCGCAGGGCCGGGCGACACCTTGGGGGTGACAACGGCTGTGGTGCTTATGAAAACAGGGGTGGTCGATGCCAGGCTGGACATACTGAAATTCGTGGAGGCAGTGGCTGAGAAGGAGCCATCGGGAACTGGGGAAAGAGGACTGGTGAATGAGGGAGAACAGACGAGAGGGAAGGAAGCCAAGGCTGCTGATGGCACCATGACACAGGGTACACTTAGAGAAGGCAACTGGTTTGCAGCCAGGTTGATGGCACCAGGGGCTTGGTTTGCAGAGAACAGGAAATTGAAACTGCTTAATCCTAAACCAAAGAGAGAAAAAACAAAGCATTAATAAACTTGAAAAAGGGAATTAAACTACTGCAACTTCTCATCTAGAATAGGAAAAGGTGTGACAATGAAGAAAACTCTGCTTGGGAAGTAAACTATGACAACAATAATAAAAAATAAGGAAGAAAACTGTCACAACCCCCTGACTCTTCTGTTCAGCTCCCTTTCCATATCTTCCTCCATTTCCCCCCCTACTTGTCTGTTCACTGTACCTGCATCCATTTACTTTGGTCATATGAAGTACCAACCACACGCCTTGCTGTTTTCTGCTTCTAACTTCAATTACAAGCAACATCCTGGGTAAACAAACTCTTTCTTTTCACTAACTGGAATCATCCTCTGATGAAAACATATACATTGCTTCTAATGAGGAAAAAACCCCCAGACAAACTGAACCCAGCAAATGGGAGACACCCACAAAGATATATTACAAAGGCATTAATTTTGCTGAGAGCAATTGAACTACTACTGTGTTGAAACAGAAGCTGCTCTGGCTCCCAGTTTACCTGACCTTCCAAAACACCAGGATCAGCATTTTCAAATTGAGCATCTCCAACCTAAGTGAAATCCCACAGACCCCACTCTGTGTCACAAGTGAATCAAATACTAAAGCAGTAGTCATGGAAATCTGTCACACATGTTCTGTTCCCACAAAGGAGTTGTTCACTGCACACAAACACAGGCAAAAAACATGGTGGACACGAAATCCTATCGCAGGATTTTCAGCTGCTTCCTCTCTTATCCCCACGGTGTCATACAAGCAGGACTGGCTACATTCCCAGTGTCCTGGGTTTTGGGGGTTATCCTGATAATGCATGTTACAAGACAGTACAAAGTTTGAAGGTGATTAAATTCATACATTCAGGGGAACGCTGCTGTTCTATATTGGCCACCTTACTGCCAAATCTAGACTTCCAGCTCCTTTGAGTTTTGAATGCTGGTTGAGTGTCTTTTTATGTTGCACATAATTCAGGCTTGCAAACACCAAGTTTTTCAACATTATTAATGTTTGGGAACCTCAGAAAAATGCCTGTCTTTTCAGAGGAGCAACAGTTCACATTGAGTCAACAGATTTCAGAGCTATGAAACTACTACACAGAACTGCTGTGCCAAATATACTTATTCACCTATTTGTAGGACTCAGTATTTGCTCAGTGAACAGATACAGAGGTTTGGGTGTCTCTAGATTTCACGGCTGTCCTTACCAGCAGTAGGCTGGACATAAAGATACTGTGGTTGGAAAGGTTGATTGGCATTTTCTTTAGAGATGTGCTCATTTCCTGGAGGAGGTTCATCAGAGTCTTTGTTCTGAGATTGTTTTTCTTGCTCCTGGCAATCTAAAGGCTTAGCAGACTCCCTGTTTGCAGCCTCTGGAGCAGCAGGACTTGCGAGGTCAAGATGATTCGTTTCTAGATGTACAGTAGATGAACAGGCACTTCCTGGGGAAGACTCTGCCTTGGGTGACTCAGAAGGCTTCTAAACAAAAACAAAAGTGGAAATGGGGAGTCCAAACTGAAATAAAACACTGCAATACCTCTCATGCACCTTCCTCATGCATCTGTGCAAAGGAGCAGCACAAAACTGGTTAAAAAATCACAAAGTTAAAAATTTTGTTTGAGGGTTTGAAGAGATTATTAGCAATGCCCAAACCCTGTGCCCTTTGCTGTAGTTCACTTTCAGTACTTGGAGACACTACATCAGAAACACCTGACCTCTGGGATTACTTTTAATTGATAAGGAAAAACACTTGTTTTAAATGGTTTATATTCAATATTCAAATGGCTTATATGATACAGCCTTGAGCCTCACCCCTACTTTCAGTATTTAAGAGAATTCTGAGATGGATGATGATGATGATGTGTAGCTTTCTCTCACAAGCCTGCTGTGGGCAACACTGGTTTTCAGAGAGAGGTACTCAGGCTGGAGAGTAGGGGGAAAGAACAAATCACATTTGCTACAGCTCAGTGGAGTAAGCAATGGTGCTGCTGCTGCCTGGGAAAGCCCAAGCTAACAGGGGAAGATGAGGAGTAATAGTTACATTGATTTCTTCCCCTCTGACCTGTTGTTTTGCTGAAGACAATGACCAGGACACTAATTCCAAAGAACAGCTGAGCATCACATCACTATGTAAAACAATCCAAGTCAATTGTCCCCTGGTAATGTGAAAATATCTCCCAGTTAATGGTTATACTTCCTGACACAGCCCATTTACAATTTTATTAACATGTGGGAGGCAGCATTTGTATCTCTCAAGAGCAGTGTACTGAATTTTCCCTTCTGAAAACACTGTCTTAGCAAAAGTCTTTCCGTACTATGAGCAAGCCTAAGTGATAATGAAATTCACTTTACCTTGGGTACTACAAGTGAGAGGGGCAGATCACTCTGCTCCAATGTCTGCTTTTTAGCAGCTGGCTCTTCATCATCTGCAGGTGCAGAGGGCAATGAGCCCTTGTGGGAGCTGCGTTTTTGGCAGACAGGAGGAGGTACGGCAGCCTGAGCTTCTGCACTCCTGCTTCCCTTGTCTCCTGCAGCCGCCAGGGCCTCACTCAAGTTATTTTCCTGAAGACCACCACACAACATAAAAAGGGATGAAGATGGGAAGCACAGGAAGGGTTGGTTGGGAACCAGGGTAGGTTTTCCATTTTCTGTTTTGGAGGCTGCTGGAGTGGAAGGGTTTGAAGCCTGGCTGCTGATGCCAATTGGTAGTGAGAAGCTTGGCACATCTGCCTGAACCACAGGGAAAATTGTCTGAGGCAAAGAATTAACACAAAAATCAGAGTCCCCAGGAACCGGAAGAAGGGAGAAAGGTAAGGCTGTGTTGCAGTTCTTTGCTGAATTTAGTATTGTTTCAGTGTCACAAGCTTTATTCCTACAAAAAAAAACAAAACCAAAAACTAACAACAAAAACCAAACAGAAATGAAAAGAGGAAAAACATTTATTCCAAAATGAAATCCCTATTTTTTCCTTAGAAGCAAAGAGATACATATTTGGAAACAAATGTGGAAAAATTCCATCCCCAAACAGAATTTTTACACAGTTTACAAGAAGGGTCACTTTTTAGTTTTTTTAATTACACAGAAGCAGAGTTCTCAGGTTTTTGGTGGAACAATAATGCTTTTGGCTGCACTTGACTAGTCAGTCATTCACAAAGGAATTCAAACTGGGATAGGTGTAGAGAAGACAGATGAGAGACAGAGAGGTCCTTCCATGGAATTATGATTTGCTCAGCCTACGCAGACAATAGGTCAAAAGGCACAGGAATGACCTATACAAACACACATGACAGAAAGAACTGCTGAAGCAAAACACCAACACTGGTACAAGGACAGGTCGGTATAAAATGACCATGAAAAAAAAGCAGCCATGCTGACATCTATCAGTATTAAAACTGTAATAACAAGACTTCATAGCAATTTTTTTATCTCAGTCTCTTCAATGGAATCTATCCTTAAACTAAACATGACAAGCACAAAGCTGAAACTGGACAAGAGTTAAGACCAACCTACCCAGCATCTTCCTCTATTTTCTGCCTGCAGACAGCTGCTAGATTTATCATTTTGGAACAATTTTCTTCTGAATTCACAATACAGGCTGAAAGAACAAAGAGGCAATCAATTAATCACAGATAGGTTTACAAAGCATATGTTGATACTGGCCATATAATTGCTATAATTTTTCAGTCCTGACACATTTTTGTAACATCCACTAATCACCTAGAGCCAGAACCTGCAAGACACTCAGAACTCTCAGTCCCACAGGAGAGGTGTTCAGCATCATCATTTCCTTTTAAGAGGGAACTGTGAAAAGCCCTGTAATTACTTTATATTTTTTAACAACTATCCATTAGATTGTAATAGTAAATTTCAGTATATTAGGATCCATAAAATAAAGCAAGCCTTTTGTGGCTAAAGAATCTTTCTTTATCAAGTTTTCACAGAAGAAACTGTAGTATAGTTGCAGTTAGTAGAGAACAGGAACATTTACCAGAAACCAAACTGCAGATTCAATTGCAGTATGGCCCAGATTCACCTCATGTGACTTTAGGCATTTGACTGGAGGTTCTAAACCAGAAGTTTCATTATCACACAAACTGTAGAAATACAGGCACCTCCCAAGAGTAATTCACATATTTAATTATGCTGATTCACCCAATCAAGTGCCTTAAATTGGTGCATGCCCTCATTTGGGGAGGTCCAGTGGGACACAAAAAAACACGCTTCCTTAGTAGTTACCTTGCCTCTCTTGACGTGGGCTGTTAGGCTCAGAACTGACCTTCCTTCTGGTTGCTTCACAGGGCTGTGCATCATTAAAGGAAGCGTGACGTGTAAACCTTTGCTTTCCAGCATCACTTGTCTGGAACCGGGCACAGGCTCCTCTCTGTGTCCCTGGCAGAGGATCTGATGTTGGGCTATGTCCTCTCAGCTCATCTGTAGGGACATAATTTTGTACAACAGTCCTTCAGGCAATGCAGCTCATCATTTAGGCTTCTGCCATATTACCAAACTTGGCATTAAAGGAAGAGGCAACCTCTATATTGTCTCAAATCCCACAACACTCAAACAAACCTAGAACTCAGTAAGCACCAGCAGACAAGGTAAGGGCTTCCCTCCTATCCATTCCATAGCAGCTGCAGCAGCAGCTACATTCTAGTGTGCTAGTCAGGGAGAAGAAAGGGTACTAAGATAGTATGAACATTATCTTTCACTTTTATTTGTTCCTGGTACTGTCCTGACACAAATACCAAAGCCAAAGGGCTTCCTTTTGCTCTGGCATCTAGCCAAGGACCATCAGCTCTGTCCCACCACCTCATTCTTTGGGGACAAAACTTTTGTAAAAGGGGCCATATGGAAGAAACAGCCCTGCTCTACCTTGGTACATCCCCTTACAAAGAAAATAATTCACTGTATAATTATTATGGAATTATCACGATTTTGCAACCCAGAAAAGCTGTGGACTCAGATTTGAAGATGTCAGTACTACCTGCCATTGTTCTACAACTCATACAGTTACGCATACAGTTATCTAAGTCAGTGTAAAAATACCTGCAAGACACAGTATCCTTCAATATCCGTCCACAGATCCTGATCTTGGGTGCAAAGTCTAACAAGGGCAAATGTACAGCTGGCAGCAGTTAATAATCACAGGGTACACAGTGAATGCAGAACCATTCTTTACATACAGAAAGCAACCTTTTACCACTTGGGAAGGGATTGTCAAAGCAAGAAAATAAATGCAAGCTACATAAGTTACCAGTTTTTCCAGGGAATTCCACAGGCCCAATCCACTTGAAAGCTGGTTTGCGTCCTCGTTCCTCTGTGACATGAACTTTCTTGATCAAGCCTAGGCTGGTGAGAACGTTGGCAATATCATACAGTCTTCGTACCTTTGCTAACAAGAAAAGGCAGAAGTGGATAAGAGAGTCAGGTTTACAGTGCACACAGGACATATTTATGTGCAAATTTCATTCCAGAATATCACCACAGCTTTCATAGATTACGTGAGCAAAATGAAGTTTGGATGGACTTAGGCCACCCCCTATGAAGCCTGCCATGCCAGTTCTCACCTAGTTATCACGGCTACTTCATATCTTAGCTGCTCAGGCTTAAACTCATCTACCTCATTTTGATGGAAATAGGTTAGGGAATGACTACATCATCAACTTGCCCAGAAAAGGCAACTACCTCCACATGGGTAAAGACAAGCCGCGGGCAAGAGGCAAAAGCGCACACAGCTGATAAAAAGAGCACACATATTTATCATTTTTAAAAGTGTAACACACTTTTAAATCTCTGTGACTGTAGTAAATAATATCTTTGAGCTGGCAATATCAACATATTGTCCAGCTAAACGCCTCACATTCCTCCTGATATTTGGGGTAGAATGTTAAGACTGAAGTGCAAGCACTTTATTTTAAAAGTACTTTAAAGACATAAAAGTCTTTATCTTAGAAGATTTATTTACTAATGCTGAGTTTTCCAATGTTATCCAAGGGATTGAAGCACTAATCCTTGCTAACTGAAAGCAAACTCTGCCATCCAGCTGTAAAAGATTTCTGGGGTAAAAAGGAGAACATATTTCTACAGAGAGAAAATTAATTACATTAAATTAAACAATGTTTCAGTTCTGAAACATCATTCAGCAGTAGAGGAAACAGGGTTTAAGTATGAAAAAAATTCAACAACAAAAAGAATTTGCTTCTTTATTCTGAAGCTAAACTTGGGAGATAATTGTCAAAGTGACTCTTCCCCACAATCAAGCTCTGTTTTCACAAATAGGCATTTGCAATGAAAAAAACCCCAGACCATATTTCAGGAAAGAAGTCATGAATTGCTTTTGCTGTTACCTACTGGTGTCTGTTTCCTGTCAGTCCAAACATGCCCTGTTTCCTTTACTCACTGACTGATTGATTTACCTCTCATTAGCCATCTTACTTTTAAATTTGCTGTAGTCCACTGTATCCTGGGTTTCTTCTATCAGTATCTTTGCTGCAATGTCCAGAGTGACTATCTTGGTCTTGGAGACAAGGAACAGCATGACAAACTTTTGGCTCATAATCCGCAGTGACTTGTCCTTTCTGCTGTTTGCAGATGCTGTGTTACAAATAATACCCAAGCCTCTTAGCATATGTCATCCATCACAGACAGAAAACTAGTAAGTAGGTTTCTCACACCCAAAAGGAGTAAAGTATTTCCTTGTCAGAAAGCTGAGATTTATTGAAGGGCAGCAAATAACGAGTAATGCAGAGAGGAGTTTTTCTTCTAAGGGCAATAAAAATTCAAACTTGCAGAAATAGCTTTTATAAAGTGAAATACCAAAGCTGATTCTATGTTATGTTACATAGTTTTGTGCCACTATAATTTTGTGGATTTTGTAACTTAAAACCATTATGTGTTATATGGGCAGCATGCAAAGAGTGGACAAATGAAGATGGTGCTTTCTGTCAGGATAAAGCATTTACTGTCAGATACAAGTGGGGAAAGAACTGGATTGTCCAGCAGAACTTCCTACCAGGCTGTAGGACAGAGGGAAAAATCTGTCTTGAGGCCTATGTTAGAGATAGAAGGAAGAATTCTGTACCCTCCATGGTGAATTCAACACCTTTTTGCAAAGGATAACTTTTTATTATTTAATTTAAAAGCAAAGCATGGGAAAAAGTGAAATAGTAAACTGGAGAAAGAGACTTGTGTCTGTGTATCATCACGCATTTAGTAGTTCTCTTACCAGAGATGCAATCTGGTTCTGAAAAGTCCAGTAATGGTCTGTCTTGAGAATCTGGAATAGTTTCCTTTTTCTGTTCTCCAAATTTGTATTCTAAGTCCTGCTCCTTGTGCTGGAAGGTCATTAGCTCTCCATATTGCAGTTCTCCCGCTTCCTGAAGCATTTTCAGAGTTTGGCTGAGGTTGTGCCGGCCATGCCAGCAGTACTGGTTCTTGGCCACACGGCTGACCAAGTGCAATGACTCCAGGACGTTCACGATATCGTAAATTCGTCTCCGCTCAACTCCTGTTTGGGAAGTGGGGGGGGAACAGATAGAAAAGATGTAGATGCTCATCTCAGTTCAGCAGAAGCAAACAGAACAGATTGTTCTCTAATAGACATTTTTCATTGTTCACGGGGACATATTCCATTAGCTACATCTATATTTGCACACGGAATATCTGACTTATGTGTGGCCAGCTTCATGGTATGCTGCTCTTTGTCCATTTCCTTAACTTCCAGCCCAGCCATGGCTTCAGCTTAAAGCACCTACACTGTGTTTAGAACAGATTGCAGTCTGCCAGCCCCATTCACTCAGACCTGCCCAGACAGCCCCAGGGTTTTCAGAGCACATTTGCCCTTCCTAACAGAGAGCTTCAAAACTCAGACATGTACCTGTACACCAGCCTGCATGTAACAGAGGGCAGGAAAGGGTCTGCCACTGATGCCTGAGTAGAGGTTACCTAGAACAGAGGCTAGACAAGATTAAGTGAATAAAATGGGTATTTATTGAAAGGCCTTCAATAGGCACACCTCGGGCAGACAAAAGCCCTCTCTGGGAGAGGCTACACCCAAGATGGATGACCGATCATGAATTTTCCACACTTTTGTAAGTTTTGATCAATTTACATATCAGGGTTAATTGTCCAATTACAATTTCAGGTGATGATGTAATTTATCCCAAGTCTGTCCCCCCTTTAGAGCTTTAGTTTACATATTTCAGGGCCTGGAACAACAAGGTGTCCCCGAGTCCAGGCCTAGAGAGGGAGGATTTGTTACATCTAACTAGAATGTGAGAACAGGAGCTAACAGACTATATGGAGTTTTAGAGCTACACTAAAGCAGTACAGGGTCTGAAAAATATAAAAGCTAAATCTTAAGGTATCACCACACTGAAGAGATAAAAGCCCTCGTATAGGAACCAGTGGGAATGCAGTCCTCCACTTGCATTCACAGTGGCACAATTACTTATACTTGCTAAGCAAGTACCAAGTAAAGGGGCATCAAAAGCTTCGTGAGCTGCATAGTGTAGAATGAGACCTACTGTTCCCAAATGTAACAGAAACGAATCATCAGTGCTGACTGGGTCTACATCTATGAGAAATTTATGAAATATGTCCAACTTGAGTTCAACCTGACTGATGTGAGCAAGGCTGGGGACTCAATATAAACAGGTTGGTGGCTATGCTCACTGTCCAGAGTACTCGTGTCCAGTGCTGTTTGAAGCATGGCTGTTATATATAACACAGTGTACAATATGCTGATGGCAGCATCTGCACCAAAAATCCTCCAACAGTTAACATCAGCTGAGCAGAACAAGTGCTAGTTAGGGTGAAAGGTTTTGAAAGTTTTCCCTGCGGGAGGTAAGGCCTTACTGCACTTGTTTACCAACCTGAAGAATAGGAAGAATACTTACCAGCCTCAAACACATATTAGGTGAAACAATTAATGAGCATTTCCAAGTGTGTGAAGCACTTGGAGTGAAATATAATCCAGAAAAACAAGAGTGCTACACATATCCTGGTGTCTGTCGGGCACCAGCAGTACTGCCCCCTTTGTGGCCTTCTACAGGTCTTCCACTAACAAAGCAATATACATTTGTAGCAAAAGCTGTTATCACAAGACATCATTTGTTACATCCAGAGCAGCAACACCAGCAGTGGGTAATTTTGTGGTCCCTGAAGCAAGCAGATACAAGCAAAGAAGGGAAACCAAGCGGAGGGAGAAGGACAATGAAAACCTTCCCGCTTCCAGGAGGTGAAATTTCCAACAGTAAGTTTAAGAAGAAAGTTTCCATTATTTAGGAATGCAAGGTAATGCCACTCCCAACACAGACTAAAGTACTATTCATGTTCAGCTGTACAAGGTTGGAGCATGAGCATCTCATGCAAACACATAAAGGAGTAACTGCAAAATCTAAAAGAACAATTAATTTTAAAAGTAATTTATCTAACTCTTTACCTAATCTGTATCTATCCTATTTCCCATTCACATTACCAAGGTAAATAAATGGGTATTTCAAGGTCTTTCTTAACAGAGTCACAGAAGACATCATTCTTCTGTTCCTTTTCTTCCCAAAACAGACAAATTTCATTTTTGCTGTATCTTTTCTGTTAATACCTGAGTTTTAAAAGCAGATACAAGATTTATTTAGTTTAAGTCCAATTTTATAAAGCCCTTCCTAGCTAAGAAACAACCTCTCAAGGACTCAGATATTTTTGTTATTAATGTGGCCTGGCTGAGTCCTCTCTCCCAAATTTTATTATTTCTTGCAGATATTTCATTAATCTTTTAACTAAACCCAAACTTAACAGCAGAACCAGCAAATGGGCTACTCAATACCTTCTTGCCATCTTAATACAAGACATTTTCTCATGATACTCTTGCAGTTCTCCCAGTACCTTCCTGCCAAAAGGCGATATTTAAAGCTAAGGCAACCTTGATGCACCATGACATCTCGGAAGACATGATGTTAAACATGGTCAGAAGTCAGGCAGTAAACACAACTGATCTCCTGCACATATTAGTTTGCAGTTGTTTCCCCAAATGTTTCATTTTGACAAATTTTTTTGTCTATAAGTCCTCCCTCAGAGGGTTTGTAAATCCTAACTCCTTCAGTGTTCAACAAATTGAATATTTAAGAAAGCAATAGAGTTGGTAAACAGCTGGAGGCAAGATCTGTCTAGTAAAAAGTGCAGAAAGTCAGAAAGCAGATTTAAAAATGGTGGTGTTACCAAACAACAAAGACACTGAGGAATATTAGGCATTTCCAGCTCTTGATTAGTATGATTAGAAGAGCATCCAGACCCTGGGAAAGGCAGATCTTGAATGTAGTCTGTTAGAATATGATCTTTGGAAGGCCCACCTGTTAGGTTACCCCAGGTGATCAGTTACCCCAGTTTCGCAGGTATACATACCAAGAATTGAAGCCACTTCATCCAAAGAAATGGTAGTTTTCTCTGTTGACAATGGATAATTTGGATAGCGAGCTAGAAACTTTTGGCACAAGAGTCCTAAGCTTTTCTGTTTTCTGCTGGGTCTTTGCTTTTCAAATTCATCAACCGTGCTGTCATCTACTATATCATACTGTTAAAAAATAAATGTTAACCCTTTAGTGCAGAGCTTTTAAAAGCAAGACATAGTCAACTGAGGCATATTTCAGACGTAACCAATATTTAAGATCAGATATTCTAATTAAGATAAAAAGCATGGACTCCACGAAAGCACAGAGCACTTGGACAACACAATTGCAAGCTCTTCTTATTTCATCACACAAGATACCTACAGAAAAACTCTTAACTGCACAATCATGAAACAATGGTCATGCATACGGAAAAAAAACCAGTAAGACCAAACACCCAAGACTAGCAGATGATAAGATCATACTTGGAAAGAGTATTTTTTTTTTTGAAAGAAGGAAGAATATGCCCTCGAACACTTCTGGATCTAATAAACCAGGAGATGCAGAAGCCATCAAAAAGTTCCTGCAATGCCTCTTTCAAAAGATTTTGCTGACCTTTACAGTGACTCTATCACTTTAAGAAACTGGTGATTGAGGAAGGGGTGGGAGCAATGCTCAGACACTATAAAAGGTGCTATTCAGTCTTTGAACCTTAAATGTAGTCAAGGTGTTAAGTTAGGTAATTCTGTAGGATGGCCTAAATGTGGTCTTTCTGTCCTTGCAGTGACAAAAAAATAGAAACCAGCAAAACTTTGATGGCAAGAATGTACAAAGAGGTATGTTTATTTATCACAAAATGAGAATGATGGAGGATTTTTTTGCACTAGTAACTCTGGGGTTTCCTTCTGTGTTAGAAAAAGGAAAGTCTTGACCTCTGGCGAAGAACTGCTGAAGGTGATGGTAGTGTTGAAATTCGTGTTTCCTTGCTTATGGGATCTTAAACTGTCCTTTGCTAGTTGCAACTAAGTAACCTTGTCGCAGGCTGGTGCTCTGAGAGAATTCTTTGAGTTTTAAATGGTATGGAAATACCAGTGTTCTTACTCTAACACTTCTATTTTTTTCGTAAGTTACTTTTCTAAGTGGATAAAATTAATAAATATAGGTTTTATTAACTAGAAAATATTTGAACACTTTACAATAGCCACCTGTCAGGGTTTGGGATACCTTTTGTTTAGCTCTTTGTGTTGGAATTTTTTCCCATTCTAGCTGCTGGGGGGGGGGGTATAATGGCGAGTGATTAGTTGCTTGATGAACCTTGATGGNCCAACTCTCCATCGCCTGCTCCAGAGTCTCGAGGGAAGGAAACTCGGGGTTCCCGAGCCTCTTTCTTCCCCTCTCAGGGGAGTTATCGCACCGTCCCTGTGCACCAGGAGTACCAGTGCCTCTGCCAGCTGGGACTGCGACTTCATCAAAGGGGAATTGCCAACAAAGCAGGAAGAGACTGTCCCGTGGGTTTGTGTGTTCTTATTTGTTGTGGTTACCATTGTTATTGTTTTGTCTGTCCTATTTTATATATATATATATATATAAAGTATATTAGTAAAGGACTGTTATTCCTCTTTTCTCATACCATTGCCTGAAAAGCCCTTAATTTCAAACTGTTGCCGATTCGGAGGGAAGGGGGTTACATTCTCCTATTCTAAAGGAGGCTTTCTGCCTTCTTTAGCAAATACCTGTCTTTGAAACCAGGACACCACCTCAAAAATTCTGTGTGATCTTAGCAGGCTTGGAGTGGCAATTAACTACCCTTTAACATCAACTATTTTTTACTTACTGGAGACCACATTAGGCATGATCTTTAGAGAATTGTTTACTTTGTCATGACTATGAAAACTGCAGAATTTCATTAATCTACTGCACTTGCTGTAAAAACTGCACTTCTAGAGTGATCTGTACCTATGAAAGGATGCTTTCAGTAGAAGGACCCAAAACTATTTTGTTGTTGCTGAAATTACCAGGGAAGGATATCCTACAAGAAAAAATCCAGGAGAGGAAAAGCAGTGGTTGGAACAAAAAAAAAAAAGAGGCCTCAAGGAACAAAACCATAACGATGCTTACTACAACCTGATGTCATTCTCTCCAGGGACAGACCTCCTAAAGTGAGGATGGAGATCAACCCCTGCATTGCCTGAGTCTTGTGAAGTAAAAATCTTAATGTTTGACCTTGCTTTCTGACCACTAGTTTGGGGGCTGGGGTGGAAAGTGGGGGAAAAAAGCTTTCAGCTGACCACTTTGCAGGACTGTTACAGATGAGGTATAAGATTTAGAAAGTATGTTCTTACATTGTCAAATTTATTTTTGAAAATGATGCTTGTTTAAAACAGATCTGGCAATTTTCTTTCTAATGTGGTTCAGAAGTACTTCAGCTGGGGAAAACCAAACATTTAAGCTCTACTTCCTTCATTGTCCTTTTGAGGGGATCTCGGGTCAACTACTAATAACACAGCTACTTTTCGTCTTTTGAAGTCCTACAGCTCAGCCAGTGCTGTGTAGGCAACTGTCCTTGGGAATGTCTTAAAATTCTGCAGCTTTCCATAGGGAGCAAAGAACCAGTTGGAAGAAACTGAGGAGCAACTTTAGGAAGGTCTGAGTCCTAACTGAACATGAGGTAATCGTGTTGTAAGTCTCACCTGTAATGAATCAGGTGTGTCACTCTGCTCACTGTTTTCTATGGGTCTGAAGAGCTCTTTCTTCTTCTCCCTGTCTCTCATGTCAGGACTAGCAGCACTAACAAGCATCTTCAGGTTAGCTGTAGGAGTCCAGGGATCAGGCTGAGGTCTGTCAATGATCTTTACAGGTGTAATTGGATTTCTTTCCGGTGTGCAGCCTTTTTGCTTCGATAAATCAATTGCTTCATTCTTAATGGGAGTCTTTGGGGCCATCCTGGATCGATCAAATATGTTTTCCTATTAAAAAAAAAGTTCTTTAGACAAAAGAGGAAAAACACATTCCATCAGCCAATTTCATGATTCTTACAAAGGTAATTTTACTAACTTGTGTCTTGGCACTCATAGCTATATTTAGTACAGTTCTTCTGCCTTTGTTGGGAATGTTAAAATATTATCCCTGCTGCTGTGCTGGAGGAAGTGTATTTGAGATACGGCCTTGAAATACAGAACCTGAGGTCATGCAGTCCAACTTGTGGACTACTAGGCTTTTAAACTCTGACTGTTATTTCAAAACAGCATTGCCACAAACATAAATCACCAAATTTCAGGGAAACTGAAATCATGCACTTGGTCACATTACACTTAGCAAGAAAGCACAGTTCTGTCTGAAAGGTCCCTGTCGCTGTTGAACTGCTAGCTGAGTGAAGAAGCCGAGACGGTCAAGTGGCATAAATCTGAATTTATTATTTAATTATAAAACTTACATAGACTTTTCAAAGGTCATCCAGATTGGGTAAATCCAAAACCTCCCCCTAGGCCGATTGGCCAGGTTAGAACTGCCCATCTTTTCCAGAGACCGTTTCAATAACATCTAAACTTTATTTATAAAACACAGGAAGAAGAGAAAAATTCCCATAGGAAAGAATCTGTGTTACCACAGGTCCCAGGTTAAAATCTGTGCTGGGGATGCAGCTCAAACTCACAAAATGTCAAACTAAAGGGAATGTAACCTGACATGCAAGCAAGGCAAGTTTTGCATCTGCACTGTCTGCTGCTCAAAGTAACCAAGAAAATCTCCATAACTGTTTCTTGACTATAGCTAAGAGCTGCTAGAAGGAAGTCTAGTTCATCAGCTGATTTTTATCTTTTCCTGAATGAAGCTCAACTCCTTCCAGTCTCCAGCTGCCATCAAACTTTTTCATATTTCATCTCTGGATCCCTTTCTCTTACTGCAAGGATTATCACTACAGATGAACTCACTTCAAGGGACTGACTGAACGAAGCATTATTGGTATCCTCAATATTATGTATTTTATTTTGTGCTGTAAGAAATCCAATTCAGAAACTGAATAAAAGCCTGAAACAAAATATTAACTTATACTGGTTTATCACAAGAACTTTCTTAAGATTTGCCTTTTACTTGGAGTAATTTAACTACTTTGTACCTGAAAGAGATATTTAAATAGGTGATTCCAAAGGTCATCTTAACAGGCACAGTCTAGCTAGAAAGTAGAAAAAAATTCTAGTAACAACTGAAACTGGCTTTTACTAGGAGCAGTTTTGTAGCATTCAGACTGGAAACAAATTTGGCACACCAAAAGCATTGTGCTCTGAGCACTGATGAAGAACACTTCAGCATATATTCACCTATGAATTACACAAAAGGATGTAATAAATACATGTCTTTTTTTAAAACTAACAGTCAGCCAGTTGTAAGTTAGCACAGTGAAACAGTGAACTCATTCCTTTCTGAGTGGTCCTACTTAGCCTCTTGACTGGAGAACACCACTTTATGAATACAGACCAGAAGGCAAGCATAGTGGACATGTCCATCAGCATGCTCAAACTGCTGCTAAATAACAGCACTATACTATTCCTGTGCCAAGTTAGGCCCGATGGTTCCTACTTTTAGAACCGTGAGCCTCTACAAGAGCCCTCTCCACCCTACTATATGGTAGCAATTGGGATACTTGAGATCACTGAGGGAGTTTTACTCAGCTGAGAGTTAAAAAGTGTTTCCCCGTGCGTACTGCCAGAGTGCAATCACTTCACTTGCTGACAAGGGTGGCATGAGTCAGGGTTCTTGAACCGGATTATTTATCTTAGGGGTAGCACTGGACATCCCAGTGCTCACAGGTAAGATGCTGTTGTACAGACCAACAGGGCAGAGCAGGTCCGGTGCGCAGCACCTCAGACGCTGCCCACGGGAGCCACAGAAGCACGATCCAGAGCCCGACCCCCCTCCACGGCCCCCGGGTGGCGGCCCTGCTCGCGGGGCTGGGGCTCCGCGGCGCCCACCGCTCTCGCCGCCTTCCCTCTCTCCCTCCCTCTCCCTCTCTTGCAC
Organism: Pomatostomus ruficeps; assembly: GCA_013400735.1. Taxonomy (NCBI): domain Eukaryota; kingdom Metazoa; phylum Chordata; class Aves; order Passeriformes; family Timaliidae; genus Pomatostomus; species Pomatostomus ruficeps. The sequence goes on from VYZT01039721.1 coordinate 56,367, forward strand.
TGGCCCGGGGCTCTGGACAACGCCTGCAGGGAACGCGCGGCGCCGGACCGGACTGGACCGAACCTCCGCCAGCCCTCCCGCTCACCTTCTGGGCCGCCTCTGTGCGGCCCCGCCGCCCCGGCCGGGCGCTCGCCAGGTCCCGCAGCGCCAGGACGCTCACCTCCATCTGCAAAGCGAGAAGGCGCTTTTAGCCCGGCTCTTAAGAGGAGCCGCTCCCGTCCCCGGAGGGACGCGAGGGGAGCGCGGCTGCTCGGGGCTGTGTTCCCGGGGAGGGAAGGATGGATGGATGGATGGATGGATAGAGGGAAGGGGAGGGGAGGGGGCGGGAGGCTCGGCGGGCTCCGCGCCCTCCCCTCGGCCGGGGCCGGGGCGCGCGGGGGGCGCGCGGCTCTGCCGCTCCCGCCAGGCGCCCTCAGACATCGCTTTACAATCCGGCCAATCAGTCGCGGCCGCCGGGGAGCCCCGGCCGCGCCGTCGGCCAATCAGGGCGCGAGCAGGCGGCGCGCGGCAGCGGGCGCGCGGGACGGGGCTCCCGCCCGCGCGGAGCCGTTTCGCTCCTTTTCTTGGCGCTGCCCGCCCTCCCCCCGAGCCCTTCCCGCCGCCCGCGCCAGGCGGGAAAGGGCCCGCGGGTGCCTGTGCCGGGACAGCCGGCTGCTCCCTCCCGGAGCCGCTGCAGCCGCTCTTAAACCTGCGAGGGGGGAGGAAGGGCTGAGTCAGCGGGAGGCCGGTGCCGCCTCGGTCGCCCGGCCACCGGCTCCTAAGAAACGCCGCCGCGGTGTCCGCGCAGGGGCAGCGCCGCCCGGGCCGTGGGTCGAGCGGCACAGCGGCCCCGGGCAGCTCAGACAGCGCTGCGAGCCACGGCCTCATCCCCTGAAGCGAGTCTGCTGCCGGGAAGGTAGAGCGAGCAGGCGCCATGGGGAGCAGTCTGGACTTTTCGCTTTTCCCTGAAACTCTGCTCTGTGGTTTCCCCTCCTTTGGTACCTCACAACGTGCCAAGAGAAAGGAAGAACTGGAAGGGAGCCTTGTCGAAAGTTAGCACATCACATCCCGGCAGCCTGTGGAGCTGTGCAGTGATGAAATTTCAGTTGTACCTGTTCTGAGTATGGAGACACAAGGTTGCCAAAAAAAGGGAGGAGTTGTCAACATCATAGCTTTCTGCAATGCAATACTTCAGTCTTGAAAGTGATTGCTCTAAGCTTGATACCCTTTCTGGAGAAATTTTCTCTGTGCAGTGTAATTAATTTTGCTTATTGAAGTGTATGTAAGATTTCTTTTCTTGTATTTAAGATATTTTTTATTGTCGTTGTGGTAATGGCAGACATGATGCTGCATTATTCCTGTCTTGTTTTGTTATGGGAGGACTTCCCTCTGACATAGCTCATGAACTAGTAATGAGTTGTCACAGAAGGAAAAAACCGAAGGTACAGTTCTGATAATTTATAAAAATATTCACTTGGTAATTTCTGAGGAATAAAAAATTTTTCATTAGGAATGTAGAAAACAGGTAGATATTGTCTCTTGCGTTAATTGTAATTTATTCATTTTTAAAATACTCTGATATTTCTTTTCAGCAAGTTCCAGTACACCACAGTTTGCTGAAGAGAATGAAATATATACTTTCAGAGAACCTCCTTTTATAAAAAAAGCCCTATACAAAAAAGCTCTTCATGCTTTGTAAACCTTAGTCTTCCTATTTTTAAGAGGAACATTAATTCCATAACTGCGAAGTGTGTCTCTCAGTAATATTTGCAGGTATGTAGAAAGAAACTTTTCTAAGGAGTGAATTATTGCAGCTGCTCTCACTCATAGGAACTCTGAAAACAGGCTCATGAGAACCGTAAGAGATGCACAGTCGTGGAAAATCTAAACAGAATCTCATGTCACAGACTGACATGCCCAGACATGATTTCTAGGCCAAAGCAAAGAAGTTGAGAAGAGAGCATAGCAATTGAGGACCTGCTTGTGTGCTGCAAGCCCGGTGACAGGAAACTGCCATCCGTCCCCTTTAGTCATCTACTTAAACTAAAGTGACACAGAAATATACATTCTCAGACCTTTATCTTAGATCTGTCACAGGCATTTGTGTATCCACTGCCAATTAACAACAGCCATTGTAAGGTATTACATGTTGTGAAAGTTTAATAGGTCTAAGTGTGTTTGCAGCTCTAGCACAGAGACTTTCAGGTTAAGACCTTAATGGTGGTTAGGTCCTTAATATTTGAGTGACTTGCTGAAGTACTGTGGCATGTGCATGTAGAAGTTCATTTGATCATTACAGTGGTTGCTTCTGGCCTTAGAAATCTGGTCATTTATAAGCCATTAATTGGAATAGCTGTAGGCTGGCACGAGGCTCAGGAGGCCTAAGTCCAAATACCTGTCAACATCGTTACAGGCTATGTTGGCAATGGGGCACTTTCTACTTGGGCTGTTCCTGACTTATAATACCATAATTTTGCTACTGGGATGGACCTGGTGCCTTATTTGACCTTCAAGACTTGTGATTTCTTACAGGTTAAGGAAGCCTCTGAATAGAAATGAATTACTATTAAAGGTCTCTCGGAGTCCTCAAGGGAGAACTAATTTGAATCAAGTTTGACCCCTTCATTTAATGTTGCTGTCATTTTACACACACAGTATTCCTGGCAGCAGAGCGGGGTACTGCTCGAAGGGCCCTGGCTGAGCTCTGCTGGGTTACATTCAGCCCCAGAAGGTGTGGAGCTCAGCATGTGGAAGAGAAGCAGAAAAGCAGAGTTGGAGGGAGAGAGGCTTAAGGGAGGTGCTAGAGCCCACTTTGGCACTGGGTACAGTAAGGGGTGTGAGTCACATATATAGACTAGGGTGGGAGAAGTGAGACATAGCACCAGATGGGCAGCTGTGGGAGCCGTGGTGGGTGTGAAGGGACACTGGGTGCTGGTTTAGTCTGAGGAAATGATTTTTATTTAGTCTGGAGAAGGGCTTTTCATGGGAAGGTATTGACAGTGATTTGGATTCCTCTGTACAATGATTCTTCTGTAATATGGAAACAAGAATATTCAGGATTAACATATTAAACTGTTACACAATGTGATGAACATATATAACATAAAAATATACTTTGTTATATATTTTTATATAGAAACATATGTTAAGCAATGCTAATCTTTTCCATAAGATGAATATACAGTGTTGTAGTGCATTTAATAAGCAATTTCTTTGTTCAGTGAAAAAAACCAAGTCTCTCATAGTGAAATGCAAACTTTAACTGGTAACAAGTTATGAGTTAATCAGAAAAAAACTATGATACTGCATTTCCTTGCCTGGCTGTAGCAGCTGAAAGAAGGTTGCTGGTTATCAGATAAGATCAATTGTTTCAGCCATCATATATCATAACATGTTCCAAGATGATTTTTATATGTATTTCAATATGCACAGGTAATCTACTACAACTGGCAGGAATAAGTTAACAAACTGTCTACTCAATTTAAATACAAGTGCCTGTTCTTGAATGATTTTGTTATATAATTTTTTTACAAGATCAAAACCCACTATCTGATTATTTATGATTTTGAATGAACGGTACATGGACTAATGATGGAAAAAAAGCCCCATATCAATGTGTTCAACAGCACTTTTCATCTCAGAATAGGAAATAGTTTTTAAGACCTTTAAACCTGTATGACTTCTTGTAATTCAAAAGATATGATGGACCAAAAACCCAGTAGTTCCTCTATTCTCTCTCCTTTTCTTGGTTGCCTTTTCCTAGGAGCTGGGTTATGATGGAAAATTATATTTCCCCGTCTGTTTTGGATGATATTTGAAATTTCAGGGCAAAAGCTAGGAGTGAGGAAGAGACAGATCAAATTACAAGCTTTTATTACCATTAAAAGCCAGACAGAGTCACCCAATTGCTGAGCCATCAGGGAATCTGTGTACACCAGCGTTCTCACCAGTGAAGGCAGTGGTGTGCCCAGTGTCTGTTGGTGATGGTTTCCCAAAATGGTGCTGGCTTAGGTATCATCTCCTCCTTGAGTCAGCCTGGAAGTTCCCACCCTTCAAGGACCTCAGGCTGCCTTGATCTAAGCATGGTCTGCACCAGTAGGGGCAGTAGCCATGACCATTTGACATTCAAGAACAGCCCAAAGATGTTGCATTAAGAGTGATTCTGTGGACATGTGGCATCAGTAGTTGTGGCTAGAATACAGAAGCAGGGCTGGGAGTGGGACCCGGACCCACCAAAGCTGTTCTCCCTCTGTGCTATAAGGTCATTTGCTTTTGAAGTTTGCATTCATTGTAATACAGAACCCCAACTGTGACAGGAGGGACAGAGAGAGGTCACAAAAAGAACACAGGTGAGTGGCTCACTTAGAGACAGGGAAGATATGCATGTTGGAAACCATTCCACTAGAGGAAGGCATTGGATGAGTCTCCCACTTTCTGCCTGCTGTAGTTGCTTAACTACTCTATCAGTATCATTACTTTGTCCCTTGGCTCTGTCTTATCTATAAAAATAATTAGTAGGTGATTTCTTTGGATGCAAATCAAGGAAGGCACTGATGATGTTTGACTTGAGGCTACAGGTTGGTAGAAGGGCTTCAGGTCTTTCGTATTTCCTGTTGCCTAATTTGGGTGCAGCTCTGCTCAGGGTTGCAGATTCACAGAAGGCAGCTCACTGTTTGCCTAGTGGGTAGTGTAGATAAGTGCTCCAGCTGGTTTGAAAAATCCCTTCTAGGAGATGAGGAACTGACATGGCCACGCCTTAGTCCTTTTATGGGTCTGATCTCAAGTAACCTGACAAAGGTCACATAAGGGAGCAGGTAGCTTGCTAAATCACACAGCCCTTGAATCAACTTTGCCCCTGAAAATTACTTCCAACGCCTGCTCTTAAAAAACCTGAATCCTTCACAAAGGATTGCACTGATAGCACTGCACCCCCATTATTTTGTTCAGAATTAAATTGCTGTTTTTATACTGAAATTAATGGTCAGCTCTATGTAAAGTTGCAATATCATACTCTTCTCTAAGAGGGATACAGTTTGCTTGATGTCCCATACCACAAACCTTCTCTACTAGGGCTCAGGCAGATAACTTTGCATTAAAGATAAGTGAACAAAGAATCAATGTGTTTACTGCAAAACAGTTTTAAAATTATTAACACAATTACTGAAATATTACATGGTGACTCTAGAAAGCCACCATGATGGTTGAAGCCCTGTCTTCCTGCACATTGTATAATATCTTCATCCTGGATAACCCTTGATCTAAAAGAAAAGGGTCTATGGATATCTATCATCTGGCTGCTGTAGCAGAGAGAAGCTGTGTGCAAACTCTGTCTTGTCAGGTGAAAAGTGGTTAAATACCTCTGCATAGCTTGTTTTGAATCATCCTAAGTTGAATCAGGATCTCACAGAATAGGATACTATTCAGACTTGAGACCACACATCTATGCAGCTGCAATCTCCATTGATTCAAATTAAAGTCCAGAGTTCTTTGTTTCTTTTGTGGAGTATCAAGAAAACACCAACAAAGACCCATTCCTGCCTAAAATTCACAGGAAAAGATTTGTTGTTCCATAAAACTGTCAGTAGTTTAACTCAAAAGGGGATACATTCTGTACTGTAAATATTCAGAACTGCTCTCTAGTGATTATTTGCTGTTATTTCATTGTGCAGAATGGTTCAGCAGTGCTAGTTTCCTCCATGGACCTGCCACCTGAGAGTTTACCCATTGAACTGGCAGTGAAATAGAATGCCAAGTATCTTCTTATAGATGAATGGTTTTGCTTCCTGTATTCCTTTCTAAAAACAGGACAACTGCTTCCCTTAATAATGTAAAAATTTCTCTTGAGACCAAACATGGAAAATAAAAATTTGAAACATAGGCTCTTACCTAGAAATTACTTTCATAAATGTTATAACAGAAGTCTGAATATGACCGTAGTGATGTGCTACCCAGGGAACTCTGTGAGACTGTTTACAGTTAGTGATAAAACCTATTCATGAAATATCCTCCAATGAAGAAACAAAATCAACAGATGGACAGGCATGACAGAAAAAAGAAAGTCCCATATTTGTTAAATTTTTAGCACAGTAGTCCTGGCAAAAGCTTCCGTGAACACTCCTGACTCATTTCATTTCTCTGCCCTGTACTCTTTGATATGATATGATTGTTCCTAGATTATAAAGCCAGAGGGACCATTAGATCATCTGGTTTGACCTCATGTGTGTTGCAGGCCATTAAAATTGTATTCATTACCCTTGTATTGATTCTAAGGACTTGTGCTTGGCTAAAGCTTGTGTTCCAGAGAAGCATGTGATATTGATCTGAAGACAACAAAGGACTGTGAATCCATCATTTCCACTATTATTAGTTTAAATATTATCCCATTGTCCCTATTCATTTTTTTCCCTTATTTCTAATTGGATTAGTTCCTGTTATGCTTTCCTACCTTAAACTGCAAGGCCTTTCAAGTATTCCTTTTTCCCTTGGCAATAATAAGCAGATCACCTCTTGCTCATTTTAACAGACTTCACTTCTCATTAAAAGCTATTTTTTATTTTTATGGAGCAGATAATTTTGAGTGCCATCACACAGCCCATACAGGACAACCAAAGGGTCAGGCCCAGCCAGCATGGGTGTATGAAAGGCAGGTCCTGTTTGACCAGCCTAATCTCATGCTATGACAAATTAACCTGCATAGTGGATGAGGGGAAGGTTGTTGATGTTGTCTACCTGAGCTTTAGTAAAGCTTCTGATGCCATTTCCCACAGCAGTGTCCTGGAGAATATGGTTTCACATGTCTTGGTCAGGTGTACTGTTTGCTGGGTTAAAAGCTGGCTGGATGGCCAAGCTCAGGAAGTGGTGGTGAAAGGAGTTACATCCAACTGGCAGTCAGTCACTGGCAGCATTTCCCAGGGCTCAGTGTTGGGACTGGTCCTGTTTAATATTTTTATTGACGATCTGGATGAGGGCATCAAGTACACTCTCAGTAAGCTGGCAGACAACACTGAGTGTTGATCTGCTGGAGGTCAGAAAGGCTCTGCAGAGGAATCTAGACAGGCTGGATCGATGGGCTGAGGCCAATTGTATGAGGTTCAACAAGGCCAAGTGCCAGGTCCTGCCCTTGGGTCACAACAATCCCATGCAGTGCTACAGGCTTGGGGTGGAGTGGCTGGAAAGTGGCCTGGTAGAAAAGGACCTGGGGTTGCTGATAAGGAATTGATAAGATCCAAACTTGAAGTAAAAGAGCACCTTAGGCAGATTTCAGCCTCTAAAGTTGAAAGTTCTTACCAGGACAGCATCTTGTGATCACCGAATAGCCATTGGGACCACCAAACCTCAGGAGTCAGCTCTTCTGCAGAAGGAGGTGTGGGGTTGTCACCTGAGCAGTTCCTGCCACCTGAGAAGGTATTAGGCTGCAGCCAGGGCTGAAACTGGGGGCTACCTACCCCATTATCCTCAGCTATATTTACTGTCAATAGCTAGCTCTAAACTTGATACAAACATATTTGCATGGCCAGTACAGCACAATGTATTTATTCTATGGGGTTATAATACACCATTTAGGTGTCTGGGGCTGTCAGTGCCGACTTATAGGTGCCTGACTGTCAGAATGGAATCTGAAACCCAGTGCTAGTCACATTCAGCATTTGCAAAGGTAGATGCTGCACTGAAATGTAAACCCACATTCCCAGTGGGAAGCCCCTTTCACCCAGACAGCAGGAGATCATAAGGACAAGGCTGAGCCCTGAAGCATAGCTGTATGCAAGTCTCTGTGCTGTGTGATAGAGCCTGGTGCAGCAGTCTTCAGAGCACCTGAAGTTTGGGGTGAAGCCTTGAACTCAACGTGTACATTGCACAGATGCTGTGGTGACTGCGTGTCACATCATCTGGAGATTTTGGTTTCAGAAATGTATTGTCTGGATGTTGAACCTGACCTGGTGCCACCTGACCCTGCACTCATGCTAATAAACCCTCAGGATAATAAACCCTCCTCACTTCCAAAGTAGTATTTAGAACTGTTATTACTTATATCACTTCACTTTTTTTCATGCCCCTAATCTTCCCTTTTACCCAAAGGCCATTAGCCCGTGTGCTTGGAGCTGCCCTAGATCTGTTGTTTTATATGTAGTGATATCTCCACTGTTTTTCAATATTTTATTTCTTAGAGTTCTGAGCAAAGAGAGCTTCATGGTTTTTCAGGGGACTAATTGCAATTTGGCAGAGCAGCTGTGTTTACTAGCTGCGCTACTCCACACAAAAGCACTGTTTCCAGGCTATAGAGTGGAGCAATACAGATGCAGTCATGCAGGGCTGTCCCTGGGGTAATAAACTAGCACTAAGCTACTTCTGCACATATGATGTGTCTCCAGCTGTGGTGAGGTCAGTCTGGAAGCCAGATAAATTGCCAATAAGAAACAGAGCAGAGCTGACTATATATCTGAAGGCCTGTACAACTGTGTTTTTAAAAATAATGACACTTATAGAAAGCAATGGTCCAGAATTACATTTGATAGATAGTAGGGGCTTATTTGACCTTCAAAGGAATGAAGACATTTAGCACCTTCCAGAAGCAGACCCTAAATCTCTTGGTATTTGTAAGGATTTAGTATTATACTTACAATGTGCTTCAAGGAAAATAGAAGTCTTATAGTTGGCACATGAAAGCTGTGATTTATCAAAATTTCTTCCCCAATATGAAAGGAAGCTCTTGGAAGTGAAATGAATTGAAATACCTATTTGTAATGATCTTGTCAGGGCTAGAGAACAGGATAGCATTGCCATCTTACATGTTTTGTGAGATATATTACAAAAGGTGTCCTAGAGATTTCTCTAAATACATTTTCATTTCTCCAGCGTTTGTAAGCCCAGAGGAATATTTTCCTTTGATGTATGAATATGGCTGTCTTGGCATAAAATTAACAACAGAACCCCAGCCTAATAGGCCAACACAGAATGGAGCTATGTGTCTCTGCTAAAAACCAAGTACCATTTGTCTGATGCTCAAGACTTGCCCTATAAGCTGCACAAATCAGCTGGGGAACTGCTAGGACTTCGGTGCTTTTTGGGACCTGACTTACTACAACAGCTTATCAGTTGTAGCACAAGGGATTGGATATGAAAGTAGTTTACAAGCCCAGAAAGCCCATCTACCCTCTAGACAGCTGCTCTTTTTGATTCTCTTTTTACATTTCTTGCTTCAGTACACTATAGAGAAAGTCACAGGAGAATACCCTCTTTCATCAACCAGTAAAATTTTCAAGTGAACTGTTCTCTATTGTTTTTAACTTAACAATCATGTGCTTAAGCTTGATATAGTTCATACAAAACAAATGGGAAAAAGATATTCTGCTGGAACCTTTCGAGTGTGTTTTGAGCAGTGGTTTACTAGAAAGATTGTCAAACTCAGTTATTGATATTCTTTTAGAAAAATACAAACAATACCCCTTTTTGAAACAGAGATGACATTACCTCCTCTCAAATACAACCCTGCCATATGCCCTGTGTGGGAGATGATAGTAAGAAATCAGAGGAAGGAGAGAGAAGGAAATCACTTAGATTGGGTCTGGTCAGGCCTATTGTCTGCAATGAGCTTATGTAAACACACCTAGTATTCATTTTATTGAAGACTCCCATGTACATACAATCTGTTGGTCACAGGAAGGATACTAGGTTCAGGGAGGTTACCTTGAGCCAAACTGTCCAACATCCAGTGTTACTCAGTAATTACAGTGCTGGTGAGTATAGGGAAACACAGGAACAACCATGTCAGACTAAGCCAGAAATCTGCCCTGAGCATCCCTGTGTCTCACAACTAGCAGGAAGAAACATTTGAGGGAAGTACATCAAATCAGAATATACAGAAAGTGATCTTTTCCCTGATCATTCTTCCCAGGTCCAGTACTTCAAGGAATTTCCTGAGAAAGCACTTGCATCTAGGCAGTCACATTGAGCAGCTGCCTCTGAACTTTGCCTGCACAATGTCGCTTTTGAACTCAGCTGCACTCTTGGCCACCTCAGTGTTCTGAAGCGACAAGTTCCACACTGCAATTACACAGTGGAATTACACGGTGTGGAAAATACTTTGCTTTGAAATATGATGTCTGACTGAGTACAAAGGCTTTCTTTACATTAAGCTGTATGTTAAAACAGTAAAAATGAACCAATGAAAGGTCTGCTATGATATACCACTATAGGATTGATCTCCAAGTGTGTTAATGCTGCTAGCTGACTTGCAGGTGTAAATCACATGTTTAAGTGACAGAGCTGTTCTTATTCCCAAAAGCCTTCTAGAGTATATGAATGAGATGCTGTGTTTGAGCCGCAGTGTGTGCAACCAGAGGCTTCTGGTTCCTTTAGGAATGCAGTTATAGCATGAAATTAATGTCTTTCAGCTACTCTGGTTGAGCAGGTGAAAAGTGAAAATAATTATCAAGGCTCTGTGGCCCCCAGTAATTGTGTGAAACCTCTGAATATGCCTGCACTGCAGCTTGCTGATGTAGTTTGCAAATGTCTGAAAAGAGACAGCGCTTAAAATAAAGAACAGCACTGCTTTCCTCTTAATTATGTGGAAAGCTGCAAAAACCAGGTCGTCTATCACATGCCTTTGAAAAGCTACTCATTTTCAGTGCAAGCATTGAGTGAATTGCTTATTCAACACATCCAGTGTCCTCCTGACATATAGTTGGGAATGCCAGTAATTAGGCTCAGTGCACTGGCTTGTCTCTTTAGATGAAATATCAAGAACTGATTTTTACTGGTACTGCTACACTATCAAAAAGGAATCCTGTATCTAACCTAGAGAACTGGCACCAAACATTAAATGGGAGCCACATATATTTTTTTATGGCTGAACACCAAGGATGGCTAAATAAAAGCTCAGGGCTTACTTCCATTGCTTGGTAAAAATTGTTAATAATCTAATGCTTAACCCTTCTCATTCATTAAGGAATCAGAATAATTTCCAGAAAAGTCAGGAACTGATTTTGCTCTCAGTTAGTCCTTTTTTTTTTTTTTGAATGATCAGTACAGATGGGAAACTTAAAGATGCTCAGGAGGGAGGAGGGCTGTTAAAGAACCACCTGTCCTTACTCAACAAATAGATAAGAAAGCAATGGAAAAATGTTAGCATGTATGTTCTGGTCTTGAGCTTTACAAGGTTTGAAGTTTACAATGAGCTTTGTTCCAGATTAGGCTTTATCATTCTTTTGTTGTTACATCAACAAGAAAAATATTACTAGAGCCAGTAAAGAGACACTTTGTATACTCACCTGAACAGACTCTGAAGCCCACAGTTAGAGGCTAACATTCCTGCCTGGGAGAGTGGGTTGTTTTGGAATAAAGACAAGATAAATCTGTCCCTGAAACCTGAACTTCTTGGCTTCCATGAAGGTATGATTAACAGCCACTAAGACAGCTTGGTATCCAAAATCCAGGAGGTGTTTTCAGTCTTGCATTTCTAACCAGGTTACGGACATGGAAGGATGCTTGAAGCACTGATTTCAGGCCCAGAGGAGAGAGAGGTTTTCAGATCATCCTGCAGTCAGCTGGGCTAGGCTTGACCCAGTCTCTGCACATCTTGTGCTGAACACCTAATTTTACACTTCCTGCAGTGAGACCTTGGCTTTAGGAATTCCATACATAGCTTGGCAATACCCTAATTAAATGTGAAATTGAGATCCAGATGGTGTTAATGCATAGATGCTGAGTGTTCCCAGTTATGTTGGATCTGGACATTCCTATATGTTTTAGAGGAGTCACACAGAAAGGTGTGGAGCAAGCTGATGTTCCTAGGGCACTGGAGAGAAATGCTAGACACTGGAGGGAAATGCTGAGTGATTTGGAAGATGAAGTTGCATCCCACTGCCACCTCCAGTGAGGATTCTTGGTTGCATTTAGTCCAAGAACAGCAGACATTCTCAAGCATTCAGGCCATACAATAACATAGCTTTTTGTACAAAATCACAGAACAAATGGGTCTTCTGCCACTGGCTGGTGGCTGGTGACATTGATTCAGGGTCAGAATCTTGTTATCATCGCTAGAGATAAGCATGAAGTATTTACAGGCATGAAATGTCCTTGCTCTGATTGAGACTTGATAACTTCTCTAGCTGAGAATGGATTGGTTAAAGTTGCTGCATTCCCCTGGAAACTGGGCAGCATGTTAAGTACAAATTATTCAGCAAGTACATTTGTGTATACAGTGAACTTAGGTATATTGGTCATAGATGTACCTAACTGAAGGTCTCAAGGTTTTGCTTTTCTTATGTTGTCTGTGGAATAGATTTGATTCATGATGATGCTGATATTTAGAAGGACTGGCTGTCAGTCAATATTGATTCTGGGAAGCTACCATTGCAGGAATGAATTCGACAGAATAAAAGTTCTAAGTGTATACTTGTCACTACTCATTTGTCCTTCCTGGCCATTTTTATAGGTGTGACATTGGCATCCAAAATTTAAAAAAAAACATGGTAATAGGTCAGTGGTGAAAACAATTGTTGATGTAGAGGATGTGGTAAAAAAAATGCATGGGGCAGCCTTCTGTTTTCCAAGTAACTTCAATGAAAGTGCATTGACATACCATCTGTTCACTGAACAAAGTAACTCAAACTGGAATGTGAAAAACCCTATTAAACTGGGGGGAAGGACAAAAAGACATGCTTCAGCTATTGTATTTAAACCAGACTGTGACCATTCTATTCCTACAGAAAGATCTATGACTTGTACCATGTGCCATGTAGGCAGAGGATAAATTCAGCATGCTGTGGACAAGAACTGTAAGGACTTCAGTGTGCACTCACATCTGCCCAGTACATCTTTCTCATGCACTTGGTTTATACTGTCATCAGATGTGAGTTTAGGGAGGATGTTGAGGGTTTGTCCCCTCCTGCAGCATGGGGTCTTGTTCTCCTGATGATTTTTCCAGACATTTTCTGCTCAATAATTTCTCTCCCTATTGTGGATTCCAATGTTCTATACTCGTAGCATGCCCATGACACACCTTTTGGGATGTTTAATAGTTGAAACACTTGCCTTTCATTACGCAGATGAGATATTCTGTCATTTCAGAGTAGACCTGCTTGGCTTTCGTTCTGTGAGACTCTAAAATACACAAGGGATTGGATACACTGCACAGGACAAGTGTTTGAGAGCTTTTCATGTCATTTCTGAATTTTCACCCTGTGTATAATTCTTGAGAATAATAATATTGACACGCCATTTTTAAGAAAAGAGATTTTCTTTTCCTGTGAAAGTACTATATGTGTTTCTACAGAGCACTTAAAGAGATGTTCTCAGAAAGGAGTGTGTTACTGTGTTTTTCAGGAAACCACCTTTTATGAACAACTGGATTTCTCTGTTCAATATGTTGTTCAATATATCTAGCCTTGGGTCCAGATTCTATGATCTGATTTTCATCAGCTGGATGACAGTAGCATAACTAAGTAAAGGGATATGAACAGCTTGATTCAGCCTGAATTTTAGTCTTGAAATATTCTTGCTGTTTCTTGACAGATTGACAAGGGCATGACAGGAAAAGAGAATGAAGCTGAAAGGAAGTTAGATTATTTATTAAATATTTAGTGTGATGGTGCTTGAGGTATAGTAATTCTTCTTGCTGTTCATTCTGGTCTGTCTTCCCCTTGCCTTTCTGGAGGTCACTGCCAGCTAAGCAGTTTGCCTGACTGCTCTTTAAATATCTGCAATGATTTGGCTTAACAAAATGCACTCACTCACACTCTCAAATGCAATTTCATTACTTTCTTTAGCAGACATGCTGGTTTAGGAGTTCATGTCCCTGGGTACAAAAGGATAACTTCTGGCCTGGTGGAGTTGCCTGGCCCAGTTCACAGCACAGCCCCAGAAGTGCTTGGCACTGTGGTGAGGTACCAAGTATCTGAAGATTAGAAGAGAGAAGCAGGACCTTCCTGGGACAGGATTGCCTCTTACAGAAAGACACAGGCACTCTAAGGACAGGCCTGGGGTCCCATGAGTGAGGTTTGACCTGCCAAAGGCCTGATGATCTTTCCATAGTCCTCTCTCTCCTTCCCATCTCCATTCTGCAGTTCATCAGCACTCTTTTAATGTGCTGATACAGCTTTTTCTGTGGGTGCTGTGGATGCCAGACCATAAGATATACCAGGCATTAAAAAATGTCTGTTTCTGGCATGTTTTTAATTTGGATCCATTTTTAATCTGGGTCATTCTACTGATATGGTTTAGAGCATGACATGCCAAGGAGTTGCCTCAGCATAACATTGGAAAGAGTGAAGGAAATCATTCCTGGAGTCCAGAAAGGAGGGGCAAGGAGAGAAAAACTCTTCTAAATTGGCTTTGCAGCAGAAGGTAAAAGCTACAGTGTTCCAACTATTTCCTATAGAAAAAGCAATAGGGTTTTATATCAAAAAGAACTACCTTAGAGAGGCTTCTCTCTTCGACTGGCACAGCTGAGCGAGCTACAGACTTCTGTGGGGCATGGGGATGAGGGACCAGCTGGGTCTGGAAGATTGACTTGCCTAACCAAAGACACAGCCACCACAACAAATCCAACGTTTCTCTGTAGCAGACTACATTTCTAATGTGTCTTCACTAGTCTGATAGAGCTGATATTGGTATATGCAAAACTCTTATAAACCTGAAGGAGATCTGGCCTTTTCATGTAGCTTTTCTTACTACTCAGAGCTGTCTGAAAGGATCTGCAGATATTGTTGTGTTAGAGAGGAGTCCTGAGGCAGCAGGGCTGTAACACAGCNATTATACCATGTACCAGAACAAAAATACATGTAAGCTGTGGAGCCAAAAGCATCTCTCAGGTGTTGGAAGATTTAGTGGCTTTGAAAGTTTCTGCTTAAATTCTAGAGAGTCTTAAGTTCTTCAGACTCCAAAGGCAGCCATTTGAAA
>VYZT01039723.1:0-19334 GCA_013400735.1 Pomatostomus ruficeps
TTTATGATCTCTGAGCTTTGATCGTCTTTGCTCCAGAGTATGGAGCTCATGCATGTCCATCAGAGTGCTTCCAAGTCTCTTAAATTACCTACATTATCTCTACACAGAAATTCTACTTCCCAAAACAGACAGAGGATAAACAGCAATGGGTATAAAATATGGGATTTGCCACATCCTTTTTCTTCATGCCTTGGTGTTACCAGCTGCAAGGCCACTCAAACAAATCTACCATCCTCCTCTCTCTTCTTCCACTTTTAACTCTTTCCTCCCAAAAGTGGCATTCCTCAGGGGTTGGTGTTGGAACCTACAACACCTTTGTCAGGAACATGGTAAGTGGGATTGAGCGCACCCTCGGTAAATATGCCAAAAACACAAAGTTGAGTAGTGAGGTTAACCCACCCGAAGGAAGGGATACTTCTAGAGGACCTTGACAAGCTTGAGACATGGCCCTGTGAGAATCCAATAGAGTTTAACAAGGCCAAATGCAAGGTCTTGCACCTGGGTTGGGGCAATCCCAATCACAGATACGGGCTGTGTGAGGATTGGATTGAGATCAGACCTGGGCAAAAGGACTGGGAAATGTTGGTTGAATGGCTTGTTGCCCTGGCTTGAATGGCCATCTTGCTTGACATGGCTTGGCATGCTTGAGCCCAGAAAGCCAACTGTACCCTGCATCAAAAGAAATGTGACCAGCAGGACGTGCACTTGCTGCAGCAAGTCCAGATGAGGGCCATGAAAGTGATCAGAGGGATGGAAGACTGTAACAAGTTGACCAGAGATGCTGTGAATGCCCCATGCCTGGAAGTGTTTAACACCAGGCTGGGGGGGGCTTTGAGCAAGCTGGCCTATGGAAGATGTCCCTGTCCATGGCAGGCAATTTCAACTCTATGATCATTAATTTCCTTCCACCCCAAGCCATTCTGTGATTCTATGATTGACAGTCCATCTTTTCCCAAATGAAAGTACAGGAAAAACACAGACACCTCAACTACCCCTCCAAGTTATTCTTTGAATTACTTTTGAAAAGGTAGCAAAATATTGAAGAGCAACGATGATCTTCCATTTTACAGAAGGAAAAGGCATAAAAAGGTGGTGCAGGGGAACTCTACACTGCAAATTATGCTTAGATCAGGACATGGTGACTCAGTCAAGAACACAGAAAAGCTGTGCATCTTCCAAGATGAGAAGGAAATAGAGAAGGACACTCTCATCCCTGAGTGCTACTGCAGCATCATGCCTTCAGTGCTATACTATTATAGGGTTAGCATGCATCACTGAATAAAATTTGTCCATCTGTTAGAGAAGAAATCACTATATTTACATACTTGTGGCTCTGCTACAAGACCTCTAAGAGACCATGTCAGACACTCATCTACATTGTCCAAATCAAGAATTCATTTGTTCTGATGCCTTTCGTAATGTTGTGAGAAGAAAGGCATAAAGGAGCCTAATCTCCCTTCAAGAGGCCTACTGCTCCCCCTTCAGATAATTGGGATGAATTTCAGTCTCTGCACTGCTTTAAGACAAAGTAAAGACATGAGAATAAATGTGTTACATTTAGATGGTCATATAGAGTTTTTTAACACAGTGTTTATTGTCAAATAAAATTCTTTTCCACTTTTTCATTTTTAAATTCATTTGATAGGTGTAAGACAAAGAGTAAATCTACATAAATAGAGCAAATAAAACACAAAACAGGATTAAGAAAAAAATTAATAAAACAAAAAGAGTTGGCAAGAAAGTGGCAGATTATTTGGAGGCTGATAATTTATCAAAAGCTAAAACATAGTAGGTGACTGAGGTTATTGTATTTTTCTATTAATGAAGAACAGTTTCTTGGCAGATTCTGTAGGCAGTAAACTCCTCAAAGCCATTTTTAGTTTTGCATTCAATTAGGCTGCTGAATCTAATGGGAATGCATAAACTCCCCTGTGTAGCTCATCCTGTAGGATGTATTTATCTCATGTTTTTGTATTACATAGCAGTACAGCAAAATCTGCTTGCTCCTATTAAAAATACTTAATAAACATCTATATTGAAATATTTGCATATTCTATATGAACAATTTATTTCACTTAGAAACAGCAAAATGTAATTTTCAGTCTATGTTAAAAGAAACTGTGAAGACATTACATTATCTTAACAAATAGGCTGCTTCTCCTGTGAAGCCAGGATAATACTTGTACACTTAGAAAATATTTGAGGGTTTTTTACCTCTTTTTGTCTATCAAAATACAGACAGCTGAGACTATATATAAAAAAAGTACATTCTGGTCCAGCTGACAGTGTTGCAATTATCTGACAATTTTCCCATCGCTTGTGCTTGAGGGCACCACTAAGGCAGGAGCAGTGCTGAAAGCAGAGGTTGGTTATTAGTAAAAAACAGAAGGACAAATCAGCAATTTAACTACAGGCTACACAGCTTTTCAGAACAACCTTGAGATGGGAGAGTGGAAACCTAAAGTTTTAGTAATGCCTAAGATGAAGTTCGATTAACTTCCCGAAGGCTGCAGTACATACCTATAAACTTTAATAAGGATGAGACTGATGACACAAGAGGTGCCTTCTCATACATTATCTACTAGAATAAATTAATACATTAATAGTTTTAGGTAGTATCCAACAGGAGAATAGAGACTGCAGCAGGAAGCTCTAAAACCATAGCATTTTGTTGTAAATTCACCAGACCTGGTCCCTAAGCATTCAGGATTACAATCACAAAAGGTATTTCTGTGTGCCTTATGCTGTAATAGTCATTCAGTATTTATTGACTTAAAAGGGAGGTAAGCAATGAAACCTCTTTGCAGATCTGACACTTAGCTCTTATCAAAGAGTAGAGCATTCTAAATTACTGACATGAAAAGGATGCACTCAATCTTCTGCTGGGGCTGTAGCACTACCTTCAAAACTGTTCAATGTGTGTATTGTTAAATAGCAGGACTTTTCAACTCATGGTCTACAAAGCAGTCTTGCTCAATTATCAGAAAAAACCATATCTGTGCATTAGACCGTTGTTGTCCCTTGCTTGGTCTAAATAAAGTTCTTATCCGAAAACGTAGCTGAAGAGCTCTGACTGTGATTTGCTTTGTGCATTAGTGGTGCAAGAATCTCCACTCACTATCAGAATTTGCTGCTGCTTTTGCTATGAGAGCACCAATTGAGATCTGAAAAAAGCACAACCATCAGCTTGTACAGGCTGCTTTCTCCCTGGCAGATTTGACAGAACAAAAGTGAAAAGATTATAGAAGATTAACAGAAAATAAATTAGAGTGAGGAAGCAGATGAAGGAGACATGCTGTAACATGTGGTGTGACTTTTAAGCAGGACACAGCATTGGAGCTCTGATAGGAGGAGCAGGTCTAGTGGTCTCAGAACAAAGTAGTCTTGGATATCAGGATTCTCTGGCACTGGCGTGGGTAGGAACCCACATGAAGTACCCAAGGAAGAATATAATGTTTAGTGATTGTAAACAAGCTGAAGAGGGAAATGAGAAAGGAAGGAATTTCAGATCATACAAGTAAAAATTAATAACTATATGGCAGATAGCTATACTCATGGATTTTCTGGGTTGACCTTAGGCTGGGGGTGAAAAGGGGGTAAGTTTTGCTAATCTAGTGAAGAAACATGTTTCTTACAATACAAAGGGGTTGAGGATGCAAAAGACATGGATAACTGGAGGTATGAGTAGATGCCATCCTCCTTGCTCTTCTTACACACGCACCTAGAAGGAAGTAGAAGAATGGTATTATCCTGGAGCTCATAGCTTCTAGTCCCCCTCTATCAGTCCAGTGCCCTTAAAAATATGAGGTCTTTACTAAAGACCAAACAGAGATGTATAAATAAACAGGAAAGTTATAACTAAGAACTTTTCCAGGATTTCACCAGAAGGAAAAGTGACTACTGGTCTGCTGCTTTATAACTCTGAAAAAACTATAATTTTAAAGAGAAATATAAATCTTCTCTGTGCCTGATAAAATTTACTGTTCTTCATAAACTGCTTAATCATGAACTTACTAGTGCTTTTGATTAATAGCTGGGGAGAGAAAAAAAGTCATATTTTGTCTGAATAAGAAATGGCAGTTTTGTAGCAGTGAGAGCCATAAGTGAGCTAAATCTAGAGCAGAAAGGAAATGGCTTCTTTCCAGCTTGTACAGCACTGATTGAGCTTTAAATACTAAATAAATCTATTTTCCTAAACTGCAAGAACTTTCATTTTTCCAAGAACAAGCTTAAACCTGATATCAAATACATTAGCAAAGTCTAATGCAGGAA
Organism: Pomatostomus ruficeps; assembly: GCA_013400735.1. Classification (NCBI taxonomy): domain Eukaryota; kingdom Metazoa; phylum Chordata; class Aves; order Passeriformes; family Timaliidae; genus Pomatostomus; species Pomatostomus ruficeps. The sequence continues at coordinate 4,273 of VYZT01039723.1, forward strand.
AGAAGTGCTCTATTTTAACCATCCCTTTAAATTCTTCAGGTGTTCTTTAAGGGGGTTTTTTTCCCTCCTTAAATAGACGTACTAGTGACCTAGAAAAGCAAATGTTTTAATGCATTTTACTACCAAACATGTTATATTGCCTTTAGAATCTCTTTATCTAGGTTTCTGTCCAGCACATACTACTGCAGTCTGAGAATGTTCAAGTATAACTCCTAACACTTAAGACACAGTTTTTCAAAGACTTATGGACATGGTAAACTTTAAACAGAAAACTAATTACTTTTTTTTTTTTCATTTACAATTTCAGTGAAGGAACTCACCTTTTATAAAGTTATCCATATCCACATATCTCAGGAAACCAGAATCAAAAAGCATGACAGATGATGGCAAGTAGAAAAATCACAAGTGCAAATAATTGTCTTTCACAACAGTTGTATGCCTACAAGAACCATTCCAGTGATATGTGGGGACACGGGAAACAGACTGCTGTTTCAAAGGGGTGCAAGCTTACTGCAGCATATTGAGCTAAAGAAAGTTAAACTACCTTTCTCCTTAAATTATGTGACAGCTGTGTAGAGGCAACCTTAAAAGTAAAGCAAGATGCTTTTGTGGAGAGGTGGGAATATTGAGGTTAAAGACATAATCAACTAAAATGAAGAGAAATCAGATAAGTTTAAAAATATTTATGTGGCTAGCAGGCTTCAATGGATATTATAGGATTTTCTCATCTATAGGATAGAGACGTCACAGTTTGGTGAATTATTTTTCATTAGCAGAGAATGCATGAATAACAACCTAACAATTTAAATTTTGCAAATAAAGAACACCTTTTCATTCAGATTGCCCAAAGAAAAAAAAATTAGTAAAATGGGAATATAAATTCTTCGTATCATTACCTATACATTAGTAAGCCCCCTCCTGGAAGTATAAAGTGAATAGAATAGGTCAACCAAGCCAATAAAGGACTTTTTTTGCCATGAAATACCCTTCTTTTTAAACCTATCTCACTGTTTAACAGGAGTGACTCTAGCAAAAATAGCCTCTGTGCTTCTCTTGGAGATGATCAGGTTTTACCAGAGGTATAATCAATTTTATACTTGCAAAAGAAAGGTCCAGGAGAAACTGGAAGTGGAGCCTGGCTTGCTTATAGAGTCATTACTCTTCTGCCTTTTATTACTGAGTCAAATGAGTTGCTAAATCAAATCCATCATTAACACCAGACCCTCATGAATTGCAGGCCAGTCAGGTCATGACTACTCTAGAGCCAAAGCTTATTCAAAGAATTTTCCATTTAATTTTCACTCCTACAAGTTTTATGTATTTTATTTAGTAAGTAGAAATGAAATTATTTATATAAAATGTTCCATCTTTACAAGAGAAGTTATCAGTCTGCTCTGCCTTTCCCAAATGATGGAAGTGCAGGGCTAACACTTGCTCTGATTCTCCTTCTAATTTTGTGCTAATCTTTGAGTCACAATAGATACAGCTATACTGATTCAACAGGAAATGTTGAGGACAGTTCTTTTCATCTTTACTAAAGGTCAGCCTAGTACTGCACAGGAGTGGGAACTGTGCGTATGAATCCCTTTTTGTCAGAGGTCAGAACCAAAGACAGGTCCTGGGATTAAGTTTATGATAGAATTCAGTAGATAATTGCATTAAAATATTCCCTTGTAAAAGAAGATGAAAAGAGAAAGCAGAAGCCAGTACAACACTTGGAAGAATCTAATTATGTTAGACACTACTTTTCTGAGCCAAGTTACTTACACAAAGAGTTAATGCTTGCCTAATGTGAATGTTTTCCTAATGCATTATCTCATCAGAGGGAACTGGAGTGTTAAGTACCATTAATAATGAATTTAAAAAAATAAAAATTCCTATTCCTTCCACCAGAGGTTTCCCCAGCCAAATCACTTATTTGTTAATCATGACAACTATAAAAGTTGCAAAAAAAGAGCTAGAATTGAAAAAAAAAAATTGATCTTGATCTGTGCATGGCAGGGAAAGCCTCATCAGACAGTAATTACTTTTGAGAGAAGCACACAAAGGAAAAATGTAAAGGTTTGATGGACTGGCTGAAACTGGGGCAAGTCCCAGTTCAGTGCTTTATCAATTATATCAACTACCTCCATGTTTGAAGTGCTGGGTTTTTCCTCTGCTCAAGCACTGTTTCTGCAGTACTCAGATCTCAGTTTATTGCCATGTTGTTGACTAGATGAGGTAGTTTGTGTTGGTGGCATGCTTTAAATATTTATGTTAGCAGAAACATGAGGCTTAGCACTACTGCAGTGGGAATAGGATGCTTTGAGGGTACATAGAAAATATGATGGGTTTAGAGGAATACATTACACACTTCTGAGAGTTTTTCTTCTTTTGATAGCACAATGAATTTCAGCTTTCCAGAAGAGATGCAATTTATAACCAAATTTCTATTTCCATTTCGTTCAGATAGAAGTGTTAACATACACAAGTGTTTACATTGCTGGCATGAAACACCCTAAATGCATAACCCTCTCTTCCTCCCTTCACCACAGTGATCATTTGCTTGCAAGAGAGTACAGTGGCCACAGATGTTTTTCTTCCACACTTATTTCTGCCCTTCCCCAAAGGTGCCTGTCTTGCATCTCTGGGTTCTTTTTCATCTAAATTAAACCATGTCATCATCTCCACAGTCCCTCTTCCAGAAAGTATGTCAAGCTCTTGTAAGTAAAGTAATTGAGAAGTAAAGTAGTCTTAAGAAAAAAAATAGGGGGACTGCATCACTTATCACATTTGCTTCTGTTTCTTAAACTTCTCATGTTTATTAAAAAGGGAATCTTCAGAAGCCCACAAATCTTGAACATGAAATTACAATTCTATCCCCATCACCTTCAGATATTTTTCAGTGTAAGAAACTATTTCCTTCTCTCTTCCCTCCCACACTCACTTTCCTCCTATAAGAGAATATAATTGAGGAATGTTTAGATGACATTTGTCAGAAACCAGGCACCAAGAATGAGATTATATATTGCAAATATTCTGAACAAGAGATACTTATTTCATTGGTTTGACTTGGTTTTGGGTTTGGTTGGTTGGTTGGTTGGTTGGTTGGTTGGTTGGTTGGTTGGTTGGTTGGTTGTTGTGGGTTTTTTTGCTTATGTGTTGTGATTTTTTTTTAAGAAAAAAGTCCTTTTTTTTATGGAGGCTCCTTTTTGCCACAGATTAGATGGTTTTGAATTCCAAAATTAAGGATTTAGACTTAAACCTTATCAAAATTTGAGATTCAGTTGTGGTTCAAGAATGTCTCTTCTTCTCACGTACTATGAAGTTTCTTTTTCCTGTTGCACTCACACGTGTGAAAGACAAACCACTTGATGTTTTCTTACGTTTTATTTAAGGGAATAAAATTCTTTTCTACTACTCTAGCATCCTTGTTATCCATGATATTCTACCTAAGAGAAGCAACAATTAGTGGTTAAATAAGTAAATGATAAATAAAACCAGCTAGTCAGGTGTGAAATCCCATAAGTATAGTTACTAGAGAATAACCCTTGCAATTTTACTTTGAGTATAAAGATACATGTAAAGCAATGGTTCTGAAACCAACATCACAATATCAAATTTTTTAACAACACGAAACATTCCATATTAATGCTATTTTATAAGGGGAAAAAAAAAAAAAGCAGCAGAACCACATCTTTTTTGGGAGCCTTGACATTTTACTGAAATTTTCAACAGCCTACTATTTTAATGTGTGTTTGCAGAGTTCAGAGGTCTTACTGCTCCTACTAGCATTTGAGGGAAAATAATTTTACCAAAGTGACTTAGTTTTCAAACTCTTGATGTAAATACCTTTCAGGCAGAAAAAGATACTTGTCCAGTAGTTTTCAGTAAAAGTTTTTAAATTTCGTGCAAAGGCAGTCCATGCAGCTCCACACTGAAATGCAGGCTCCAGTCCAGGAGTCAGACCTTTTAAAGGAAAACGTTGTCTTCCCTCCCTATTTTCCTCCTGGGGCTTCCTACTGAAGATATTCAGCAACAGAGCCCTTGTCAACTTGCCTCCTATAAACAGGGTGCAGTATGAATTCACAAAAAAAATAAAACTGTACAGAATTATGTTTAAGCTCATCTCACATTGTGATTGTTAGAGAGACAAGGGTTTCGTGTACAGTTTCTGGCACTGTTTAAGTCTATATCAATAACATCATGGCAGGGGCATGGTTTCAGCAGGGGCCAGTCTATTTTTGCCTTTGTTTGGGAAAACCACACCAGACACTCTCTTCAGGAAGCATTTTTGGGTTTTTGGTGGTAAATACCTTTTTGTGGGTAAAACATTCTCTCCTTTGTACACTCTTTCATTCATATTGTTGTGGTTATTGCAATTTTTCAGCAAGTTGTGATTCCATCTTCTAATTTTTCAAAGTGTGTCCTCCACTACTGGAAGTTGGGGGAAAGGAGGGCAGCTTGAGTGGGTCTAATGTTCCCACTGGGTTTTAAACCAGCACAAGCATATTTTGAGAAACTTTAGCACTTGAACTTCATATTTTGAACCACTTCAGTCTCCCTTGAAGTGCCTTACACACAGAGAGCTTCCCCTGGGAAATATCCAGCAGACCACATACAGGGAATTTCCCATCTAAATGTTGTGGCAGAAAATTTATTCCCTTTTATAGCAATCTATTCTTCTTCATGGAGATGAAAAATGGGAAAAGCAAGGGGACTATGATCTCAGAAGTGTAAGGTTACTAAATGGCTGCATGTGGCATGAGAGCACTGGTTTTTAGATTGTTTGCTTCTGACACAGGAGTGACCTCTTACACATTCCAAACCAATTCTGCTCACCCATGAAGGTACTTGAAGAGACCCTAACTTGCTGGTTGGAGACTATGTGGTCTTCCTGGAGGGGATGCAGGACACGAAATGCTTTCAGTGATGTAGCCTTGGCTGAGAATCCTCCAAGAAGGTCTTGCAGCTGCCTTTCTGGAGGGTCTGTTCCTATTTGGCACTAGGTCCAGAGATTAATTTTGGATAAGTGAAAGACATACTTTTGAGCACAACCTTAAAAGATAAAGCTTTCTCGTATGATGAGTCACACTTTAGGCAGTGACAATGGGGTTACTAAAGAAATTCTGCCCATAAGGACATGTAAGAAATACAGGCATAAATATCGATTGGTGTTGCCTATTTTTTTTTTTTTTTTTTTTTTTTTTTTTTTGCTCTGAGGGAAAAAAAAAGATGTCAAAAAGTCAGGGAAAAAAAAAGAAAAGAAGCCAGACATGCTAAGGGAACTGTACCTTCCACTAGTAGACAAGAACTTTGCCTGCAGATTAATGCCATAATTAAACATAAGGAGGTTTGCATTTTTCTTCTGTCTTAAATCCCACTCCTTTGATTCACATGTCACTTTCATCACAGGAGGTCAGTAGCAAAAAGGGGCTTCAGCCATTATAATTTTGGCGGGCTGACAGTCAATTTTGTCACTTCCTCCAACCCACCTACCACATTATAGAATGATTCTATGATCATATTCAAAGTTAGCCAGGATCTGGTGCAGGCTCTAGAAAATGAGTCTTTAGGATATGGCTCCCAACTTAACTGAGCAATTTTATATAGAGGAATGTAAAAAGGAATAGGAAATAACAACATTCTGTCTTTCTTCAGCATATTGCCAAAAAAGTGTTCTGATCTCTTTTTTCTTATAAGCTGAATAAATCCTATTATTGGATTTTACAAATAAAACTGAATTTGAAAGGAAACTCTGCATTCCTTGAAGGCCAAAACAATCAAGATTATTGTGTATTTTCAGATTCCTCCAGACTACAAGTCCTATTACTGCCTCAAACTTAGGATGCAGAGGATTTGTGTCAGTGGATAAACTGCAACATGGGAAAAGCCTTATGAATCAGCACAAAATTAGATATAGTAAAATGGTGAGGGAATCATCCTTCAAGTAATCTTTGTAATTTCTAGAGATACTTCACTGAATGCTAAACTTATAAAGCATATATCTGGCTATGACTGTGATAATACACCTAGGGAGACATATTTCCATTGAAAGCATGAATTAACTTTCTTTAAGGTAGAGTTACTTAGAAGATAGTATCACCTCTTCTGTATAAAAAAGAAGACAATAAGTAGATATGAACAATCTGAGCTCCAAATCCAAGTTTTTTTTCTGAGGAAAAAATAAGTCTTTCAACAAAAACCTCAGCATTAAGACAGATAAATTACTGTTATAGTTTATGTTTATCCACATAAATAGTGAAAATTGTCAAATCTTACTCTGTGAAGAGGCAAAAATTATGAAAAGTGCTAGGCTGAGCTTTTGTCTGACTACTATTACAGAGCTCTAAGGGAATATGTACTACACTTAGCTGTCAAGATCTTTGAGTCACAATGATAAACTGAATAAAGATACCTATGAAAAACATCTGCAAGCTACATTTTGCATCTTGGGAATATCTGAATAGAAGTCAAACCCAGGCATTGATCTTTTTTAAATGTTACACATGACTTAATGCAAAATAAAAATTCCAAGTGATATCTATTGATCTGTACATTCAAACAAATGGAGCAAGTGACACTGCCTTTGGAGGAATGAAAAGCAGTCCTTGGAATTCACTCTATGACTGTTAACTACTCTGGTAGTTAAATCTGTGCTCACGGTGTTTTCAAATGTTTTATTACAAGTTCCAGACAAAAAAGACCAACAAAAACCAAACCACCTCAAAGAACAGTGCCAAATAAAATGATCTCTTCTTATTAACAGCTCACTTATTTATTCAGAAAAAGAAGTCATGCTTCCTTTCTTATATTCTGATTATTTAAGTACTGCACTCTTTAAGATTAAAAATAAAATCCCTTGAAGAAAAATCTTATCAAAAGTTTGAAAAGTCAGTGCATATGTCACATTCTTTCCTGGAGGATAAATATTTCCTTGAAGAAAGGAAAAAAAAAGGGAATAGGAGGCAAATCAAAAATAAATATAGAATATATTCCACCTGTAGGTAGAGAATGTATGTGACAGACTTGAAATCCCTGTACCCTTTGGGGTTTACCATAAATACAGCACCTCGTAAGCCCTGGCCAAAGCCAATGTAGCTAAGAAGCTAACTGGACACAGGCTATCTTCTTTTCTGCTGCACTCTTAATCTTCTTACTTAACAGTGCATCGTGGTATTCAATTCACTGAAGTGCTTTCAGCATGTTCAAAGTGTGGTAAAAATACCTAAATAGCCATTGCACATAGAACAAAAATGAAACATTGAAGCAGATTAATCATTTTACCAGGATCAGGATGTGAGCTTGTACCTCTATTGGTATCAAAATACAAGTTTTGCTGTGGTCTATTTTTTTATTTACAAAATCAGATCATTTGAAGGGGTTTCCCACATTTGTTTAATTAGTCACAGACTAAACAAATATAAAATTCATTAACTGTGGATGTCAATAGTTATTAACATATTCCCAAGGCACTTTCCTTTTAATGTCTGGTACATTTTTTTGCATGCCAAGTAATTATAAATTATATACAAGCATAAACATTATATTAAAAAAAAAAGCATTAAAACATGTTGCCTCACATTTTTGACAAGATGAATGAGCTTAATTTTTCAGAAATTCTTAAGAGAGATACATATTTTCTTAAGAGACCTTACATATAAATGCTATATATTTTCATTGCATTAGGCTTTTTATGCAGAACTTCACCATTTTTAATAAGCAAGGAACAAAACTACCTGTTCTAAAAAATTTTATTAATTAAGAATTTCTTTTTTATGAGAAAATAGTTTCTCTCAAAAAGGCTCAGTCTTCAAATATGGTTTGTAGATGACTATTGTTTAAAGTTTCCTGAATTGATCAATTTAATCCCCTAAAATTTCACACAGTAAAAGAAAAACCAACTTGTTTTCTAAGATTCTTCTGTTATGAGGAATGTAAAAATTCACGTCCAGAAGAAAAGAAGCTACCTATTGTCCCGATCTGCATAAATAAGTGAAAATACCTCAGATATTAATTTATAACGTACTCATTCAAACACTAATTTTTAAAACAGCGTGAAAGATTAGAAAGGATTGTATTGCTTTTAAACTAAATCAGGGCACAGAGGCTAATAAAAAGAGGAGGTTCTAAGCTCTTGCTGTATCTAACAACTATGAAATAATCATGCATGGGGGGAGGTTCCCAGTTACAAAACTGAAGTCTGGCCAACTATTACAAGGTTTGCTTCATAAGTGTCATTGCAGGGAAAAAACTTGCAAACTAATGAAAATTGTTGGTTCATTCTTACAGTTACTGCTATGGTGGAATAAGGATTAGAAACCATCCTTACCAGACAATAAACCCCAAGGAGGGATGTTTTCAATACTTCGGTGTAATTGCTAAATATGTAATTTAAGGAATAGCTCAGGGGAGTAGGTTTCTGTATTTCTTGATGCCTTGATGATCCACATAAATCAATTGTAAGCTGTTAGCTCAAATTCAAAGCTCAAAGTGAAGGCATAGACTAGTAACACACAAAGTGAAATTAAGGACAAAAAAGAGACAATTAAGTTGTAGAAATCCCCATAAACAGGGGGATTAATCAACATGGCATTAGATACTTGAAATTTAATTTACCTATAAACCTAACCATGCTTGATTTTATAGAGATTTATGTAGGATGACTCAAAGCCTATAGAATCTCAATATTATGTTGCAGTTATAAACTATAAAAGTTTGTATTTTACTAATTTATAGGATATTTGGTCACCTAGCACTTATTTTCTTCAAAATTGTAGCTAGGATAGCATAAAATTGTATTGCCTGTTAATGCATTAGAAAATGAAAGACAATTTTTCCCATGTTTTAAAATAAGAACAATGAAATAAAACAAGGTATAAAGTTGGTAAAACAAACCCCAAGAGATGACTTTTTATTGTCATTCACTCAAATAATAAGTTCAGGGCTGCAAAGAAATTAAACCTTTTGAGATCTCAGGTATTGCATTGTTGATTATTTATTAATTAATCATTTTCCTTTCCTGGTTAAACTACAGATATGCTAACAACTTAAAACCTTATCTTTAAATATAAATAAAATGCTTAATATCCAGTGCATAAAATATTAGATACTGGCTTATTCTAAACAGAGAAGATTCACTCTCTTCTGACTTCTTGCATGAAAAGTGGAACTGTAAATGACGTAATTGTAAAGACTAAAAATAACTTAGAAATAACATAGGGTACAACAGAAAAAGAAAACTTGCTAATGATGACAAAAAATGTCACTGAAACAGACTGTGAAAGGAATTTCTTTAAGGCACTAATCAGACCTAAACCTGATTAAGTGTCTAATTGGCTTGATTACTGATGGCAAGAAAACATGTGCTATCAACCTGTTCACGGTAAAAGAGTTATAGAGGCTTCAGGCGAGTCAAAGAGGCAAGATGTTTAGAAAACTAAAATCAATATTTTCTAGACCAAAATTAGCACCTGAGATAGCAGATTGCAAGAATGAAGGTGTCCCTCCACCACTAAAGGCATCAACAGGCCAGGTATGGTTTTTCTTGTCTATTATAGACTGGTTAATGCTATCTTTTGTTTAGAAGGTATTTATGTAAGTAAATGCCAAAGGTTAGAATTTCAAATACACTTACTGAATATGGTATCAATCGTTATTTAGAAAAATGAAATAAATGTCTATATTCTCCTCCACCCTACCATCTTTTCTTTATGAAGAAAATATAATTTTCTCCTTTTGAAAGCTGCTTTCCAAATATGACTAATCTGAAATAGTACAGGCGCATGAGAGGTCATGATCAACATTGCAAATGGAGAATGAGAGATACAGGTATTGCTGCTTTTCATATGATGATATATTTTTCTGCATCTTGTTTCCTTCTGGCAGGAAATGTCAGTGTGTCCTTTCTGAATATTAGAATGTCATGCGGGTATATATCAGCCTGCTTCCTGATAACCATTGGGAAGACAAAGTCATTTAGTAGTTTTTTAAAGAGGTCTTTTTTTCAACTTGGTTTTAATAATGTAAATCCTCTATGAAAAAGAAAGTCACTTAGTCTGCAATCTATATTTTTTTTTTTGTATTTCTTTACTGTGAAAGTTAATTCATTCTTTTTAATTTAATTAATGGAATATTTTAAACTGAAGCAAAAGGATAAGTACTCTTTCTCTTGTTGCCACTGAATTTTTATCTTTTCCCAATAATTTCCCAGAAAGTATTTTTGTTTTTTCCAGCTTGATATAATCAAAATTTTACAAAGCAAAATGGCAACAATTTAGGGTTTCACCAAATTGTTAGGGAAGTGAAAAATGTTCTTTAGTATCAGCCTGAGCTATTAATCATTCGTGCTTATTGAAACACATTCACAGCAGTTGAGCAAATACAAAGATTCTGACATAACTTCTGGGAGCCTTGATTTACATGTACAAGAGTTTAATTAATTTTACAGTTTTAAGTAAAATGAATAGAAACAAAAATATTTGTAAGACAGAATCACTTCCTAGAACTGATGTTTTCTAAAGCTTTTAAGTTTGTGCAGCCTCAAGAAGAGGTGTAGTTTAATCTAGCCCAACTACAATTCAGATTTGATTTATCACTGTTAGAAATGAGCTGGCATATCCATACTGTCATCGACAAAAAATGGCAAAAATGTCTATGTTCAATTACCTTTATGTACTGCAGACCTACAGGCATTGTTTATGCTTCTTTTACAGTTCAGTTTTCTCTTGTCAATAAAATAATGTTTTAAAAGAAGAAAACTCCTGAATATCAACAAGTTAGTTCTGTGAAGGCTGATGTCTCACTTGGCAAACTGTTCTAGGAAAACCAATATATTTAGATTTCACTGAAGACATGGATTACTCTTTTGGCGAGAATAATTTTGTACATCAGTGCAACACTCAGATCATATCACCATCACTCTTCAAAACACTGCTAAGATGGAGGCACATGAATGGATCAGGGATTAAGACACATCCTGTCTGCAAGAAGATACCATCTAAAGAGAAAAGAAGTACATAATATCTGGTAACTGACTAATATACTAATTAGTGCATTAATTTATGTACTTATGCTATTAAGAGGGAGCCTGAAACAAAGAAAACAACCTTTACAACAAAAAATCATGCAAGAACCTTGAGTATGCACAGACATTGATTGGAATTTATATATATATATATATATATGTAATTTATAACTTAGTTCTCTATATATATGTATACTAGATTTTCAGTGCCTGGTTCTCTGAATAAAAACAGACAGGAAAACACAAATATTTTCAGAGAAAAAACAAACCCCAATTTATTCTCAGAAACACAAACAGAAAAAAAGGTCAGTGACCTAGGAAAGGAAAACAAAAAAAGTGCATGAAGACCTGAAAGCTCCTGATGTCAAATAACTTTTCCATATGCTGATAAAACCTAACATCTTTCTCTATTAATAAGCATGCTACGCACCAGGAAAACTCATTCTATTGGGGATAGCAAATGCTCATGAGCTTGATTAACACGATGCTGTTACATAGTATTGTGAACACCTAGGACTCCCTATGCATATCTCACTTCTTCCTCCAAAACAGTTAAAGCTGAGGTGAAAAACGTACAGGCACACAGGGATTTGGTTGATGGATCTAAGTCAGCAAGTGTAGGAGGAAGTTAATTATTTGCAGGGAAAGTTGACACCATATTAGTATTTTGTAGAGATTGAGACCTGCCACTGCTGTAAGGTAGCTCAAAATGTGCCAGATGTGTTAGCCCAGCAGAAGATTTAGGCAGAAGCGTGACTAACTCAGAGATGCATGTTGCCTGTGAGAGGCAGCACTGAACAAGCCAGCTATGAGGACAGGCTGCAGCAGAGCTCTGAGCTAAGCAACTGGGTTTGCACAGAGGATGTGAAGACATCATTTTTTGATTTCAGTATCCATCACGAGTCCTTTTGCAAACCCCTGTGGAAACACACAGAACACCCAGGAACACTGGTCAGTGTGCAGCAACATAATCAAATTTCTACAAAAATGCTGCAGACATCAAACCACCCTTATAATTCTCAACAATGACCATCTACAGTTTCTAACCTTGTTTATATTTTTAGGATGAAAATAAAACAACAAATGAACCACAGAAAGCAGAGGCCAATAATACAGCAGAGCCTGTACCAACGCAACAAGGTCAGTAATAAGCTATCTATGAGTTTTCAAAGATTATCTGGACACAATATATGTATACTATATAGGATTATAAATAAAACTGTTGTTCTTCCTAGTGCTCTGGCAGGAGCACTTATTTTTTATTTGTGGAAGAAATTAAAGTCTCCGAATTGTCATTGACCCCAGACCAACAATTTGTTACAAGTATAGGAGCAGTATCCAACAATAACAAAAGGCAACAAGCTTTCAAGCACACAGTCCTTTCACGAGCTTTCCCACTCTAATCAGCTAGTCTAGGAAACTCCATTTCCTCTTAAACTGCCATTTTACTCCTTAGATATCTTAAAATAAAGGCATTTAGTACCATAAGAAAAGAAAAAAGCATATTTTTAATGTTTCTTTTAGTGATATTTCTCACATGTACCAGAAAAGATAAGAAACACTTTAAGTGACATTCAAATATTTCATTGAAGAGCCATTCAAAACTTTTTCAAAAAAAACCAAAAAACCCCAAACAAGCAAATAATTTAGTTAAAAACAAAACAAATCAATGGCATTAAAAATATTTGCCATCACTATTCAGAAGTTATTCAGGACTGGTAGACAGGAACATAGAACTCTTGTTATATAATGGCTGTAGCATATGAAATAAAGGGGAAAATAAAGTCTGACATGAGTTGACTGTAGCAACAATGGAAAAAACCAAATTTGATATTTGACTTTTTAACAATACTAAGTCCAATATGCTATCCCATGACAGAATGGATTATCAGTATAGAAATTCTTTTTGTTTCCATTAAAAACTTAACCTAATTTTACAGATTAATAAAACTCATTAAGATATATTTTGTGATACTACTTTTCCCCATCTAAAATATAAGTGGTGGTATAGTAGCAACTACACCATTAATTACTTTAGGAAATTATAATAACACAGTTAGGCGCCATGTTTTTTGGGGTTGTTCTCAAACCAGGACAGAGGTATTTTTAAATCCATAGTTTTTTGCAAGATACTTCAAGTCTCATTTTCAAAAAGCTCAAGACAGTGAGGGTATTAATGGATTAGATAGACAATGCCTATGCAAGCCAGAGAATTTACACTGGGACCACACCTCAGGAGAAGCTTATGAATTTCACCACCCTGAATGTAAGTCCCTACCGTCTGAGCCAAATAAGTAACTCCTTTGTCTCTGGACAGAAAAGGGAGGCTGTTCTAAAGGAGCTCACAGGAGAGTCTAGATAAAACTTCTACAACATCTTGTGAACTTTGTATCAGACCAAAAGTCATGAGGTTTTCTTCTGGAAGAAGAAAGTAAGAATGTGTGTGGGTAAGCAGAGGATGAGAGAACAGAGAAAGAATTTTATGCTTTATGTATAAATTTGAAGAGAATTATTGAAAGCACAGCCAGGGCTCAAACAACGTTAGTTAAGGCAGATCAGCTAAATGGAGAACTTCAAATGTGTTAGAGAAAAGCTTCGTTTCTCTGATATAATCAAAATAAAAGACACCAGTAAAGCCCTTAATCATAGTATCAGTTTGCAGCTCCATAGTGCTAAAATCGAATCAACAGACTGAGTAGAGCTTATCTTCACCCCGCTTCTTTTCACATGATCAAAACCAGCCATTCCCTTCTCCCTTTCTCGACGTACTTCATAAAGCAACACAATGTTTCCAACACACATGAAAATCTAGCAGGAGGTATCACTGGAGCCTATTTCATTAAAACTTGGCCGCTTAGGTCAGTCAGCAACACCTGGTAGTTTTGGCTTCTTTGTTGGGTACTCATTTCCCTATCTTCACCTCCTCAGTTGCCCTCTCTCTCACCAGCTTGCTTTATGATTAATTCCCTGCATAATTAATTCTCTCTGTAATTAATTCTCTGTGCTAGCCAGTTTGTTTCATAATAGATTCATTTTTTTTAATTTATTCCCTGGGTTTTTTTGTGTCCTTAACAAAGTGTGATTCACCTAATTACAGGTTCTCTGTGATATTGAATCCAATTACTATCATTTCTTTGCATATTTATCACCTCCCATAACTCACTGGCTATACAAATACTTCCCTTGTTTTACCCACTGCTGTTCAATAGCTCTGTTGGTGGTTATGCTCCTTAGAAGGACACATCCATCCTCCACCTGCTAGCTGATGACCGCATTATCATTCTCTATTTTACATTTTCTTTCATCCTCCTGACAGATAATTCCAGTTTGATTCTTTCCAACTGCATTTTAGTACTTCTTCTCTGAAGTCTGTTCTCATCTTTACACCTTTTCCTTGCTAGAAACTAGTCTGTTTCCAATATTTTAGGTTTTGATTTTCCTACTTCTACTAAATCAACAAGTGTCCCCAAGATGTTTTCCAGAATCACAGTCACATTTATTCAGCTGTCACTGAAGTGCATATTGACATTGTTCTTGGTAGGACTTGAGTGAGAAAGCTAAAGTAAAACTACCACAGGTATTTCTACACATGCTCCAATTGCATGTATCATAAAGGAGACAGAACCTCCCATCTGGGAGATTACCATGTTAATGCTCAGTGATATTTAGTATCTTCAAAGCCTAGATGCTTTGGAAAGTATCTCAGGTAAGCAGTGCAGCACCTCAGAGGAAGGGCTGCTCAAAAGGATCTTCACTCCAGTCCAGACTCCCTCTTCTGTTTAGGTACTTGGGGAACATTCACTTTCCCACTAAGAAAAAAAAGTAAAAACAGAAGCTGTCGATAGCTGCCCCCTCTCATATATTAGCCTACCTGTTATACCTTGCCTTTTTCATAGTACGAGAGTTCAAACCCATACTTCTCACATTCCTGTAGAATATTCGTAATGACCTGTGTAAAACCTAGATTAGAGATGTAAGTAAGTTCTGTGGCCTTCCTAGCCCCTGGAAGGCAGAAAAGAATGCAAAACCCTGTGCAATCTGAGAAGTTAGAATGCAA
>VYZT01039726.1:0-49339 GCA_013400735.1 Pomatostomus ruficeps
TTTGTTTTGTTTGGTGTTTTGTTGTTGCTTATTAAACTAAGGGCAAGTGAAAAGTAGAATCAGGTTAATACACAATTGCCCAAAATTATTACGTAATGCACGTATTCCTCATTGGGCTGAAAATCAGATTTTTAATCTAGTTTCCTCTCTTGAGTTTCACGCACGCTATCCTGACTGAAAGCTGTCACTGGTATTTCATTTCATAGTGCTTGCTTTACATTATAATAGTCCTTGGGAGACTTTGTGGTGGGAGACCCTTCTCCTAGGACCTGTACAGATGAGACCTTGTCGCATGGTGCCAATTGAGTTAAAGAAAGGGAAATGATTAGTGGCTATCAAGGCCTAAGTTTTTGTTGCAGAAGAAGAGCAAGAGGTGGATTTCTGAAGCACAGGCAAGCAGGGGACTTGCTAGCTCAGTTGATTAAAGCACGATGCTATAATGCCAAGGTTGTGAGTTCTATCCCTGGATGGGCCATTCATGTAAGAGTTGGACCTGATGACACTTCTGGGTCCCTTCCAGCTCAGACAATTCTCTGAATGCAATGTCGAGTTATGTGGACGTATGCCATGTAACAAAGAGTACTTCTGAGAAGAGGTAGGGAGTAGTTGTATAAACATGTGAAAAGCTCCTTCCCAGTTTGAAAGACAGGGTGAGATGCATCTTTTAAAATTGAGGAAGGACAGTGAAGGGCCCTTAAAGTGAAACACAGGAGTATCTATTGATGGGATGGACAAAGCAGTAGTGTTGATAAGAGTGTGAAGAAAATTTTTAAAATAGAAAAAAAGAGTAGAGTTTATCATTGTCCCACGGAATTTGAATTGTGAGCTGTCAAAAGAACAAGCCATACCTAAGGCAGCTGGAAAGGATGAAGCAAGATGATCTGTATTAACAAATACTGCAAACATAGAGAGCAGGTTTGTAGAGTTGCCCCCCTGGAACAAATAAAGGCTAAAGACCTGACATCCATGTGAGGCACATTTTAAGAGGTTTTATCTCAGATTATCTTTAGTCAGTTCCCATGAACTAAACAACTATTAGCAGCTGGAAGATCTGAGGAGTGCTCCTAGAACACATCTTCTGGTCTGGCTCTTCCAAAAAGAATCCAATTCATGTATTCTGAGCTCTCTGGTGTGAACCAAAGCACGGTAAGTTGGGACAACCAAATGATTCACCTTAAATGTGAGCTTCTGATCCAGACTGAAGCACCAATATATGGCTTTCAAGTTTGTCCTTCTTCCCAGCATGGGAGTGTCTTTGCTGGACAGAAGTGAAGGATAAATTTGTGAATTGCCAAAGTAGCATCATAGCTGAATTAAAACCTTTTTATTTTCCCATTTCTTGTCATGTATTTCTGAAAGTTTAATTGTTGTTTGCACCACATTTTAAAAGTAATCTCTCTGGCACACAGATTTTCATCACAGTGAATTGCTTGAGCACAGATTTCTCCTCACAAAAAGGAGTAAAAGGGCTTCCTTTGATGATTCAGATCGATACTTATAGCTACAACAACCGCAGCAATAAACCCATCCACCGAGCCTACTGCCAGATCAAGGTTTTTTGTGACAAGGTAAGTGGAAAGCACAATTACCACGGATGAAGGAGGAACTTTGTCAGGCAGTTTATTGTTGCTGTATTTTAATCCTAATTAAATGTTTTTTCTTTTCTTAAAGAATTGTATTTCATCATAGCATTTGGACCAGCTGTATCACAAATCTAGCAGATTATCATGTAATTGTTTTACTGCTTTTCAGCCTTTTTGGTCCTAATTCCTCAGCTTGTGAGCAATAGTTGGACTGGTTAAGAACAGCATGTTATGGGTCATGATTCTTGAATATCAGAAAAGTAATAGAAAGTGCAAATGTAAAGATCCCTGTTTGGAAGGTCAGTGCTGATCACAGGCTCAGGACAGTGTGCTGATGTCATCCCTTCTAACTCTTATAGCCAAGATAGGTAGCAGGTAAACTTCATGTCAGTCTTTCTGACAGAAAAATGCACTTTTAAGTGAGGGTCTGCTAAGCTCTCTTTTGTGATGCAGTGGAAAGCAGCAAATTCCAGTGAAACAGCTGATGGGTTTTCCCCCTCCCTTGCTTACAAACAGTTATTTTAGAAGCTTCAATGAACTTTTATGTTGCTAGGATTTTCTTATCAAAAGTAAAATACAAAAATATATTAGCCATTCCCGTTTTGTAAATCAGTAACTATTTTTTGTGTGTTCACACCCTCTTCAGCAAAATTTTGGTTTTTTGTAATATGTATGACTGCTTCTGTGTTTGAACTAGTAAGATTTTTCAGCACCCAAACATAGATCATGCCTTAATGAATTAGACAGTGTCATGGTCAGCCAGGTAGAAATTGTTGATCAGAACTGTCGGTGATGATACTTAGAAGAGAGTGTGACCACTTTTCAGTTTTGTTCAGAATCTGCCAGCTGATGACTTTATCCATGCTGAGAAAGATCTTTCATGGGGGAGCTGATGCCTGGATTCTAGTCAAGGTTCAGGGATTCAGAAGCCTACACCTATTTAAGTGACTTGGAAATTTATCCAAATTAGTCTTGCCGTCCTACAGGTGGGAATAGAAAGACAAAAGGCCATGCCCCAGGCAAAACATAACATTAACTTTTTAATGGAAAGGGTAAGAGTTCAACTGTTTCAGGTCTCTGTGTTGCTGCTCCTTCCCCCTTTTCAGTTCATTCCCTTGTTGCTGTCTTGACAACGAGATCTTGTGGGCTAATCAGTCCATTGTGTTAGTGGAGGAAAATCTTCGGAAATAGTGAATGTAAATGTATGCACTGAGGTCTTCTTGCAGCCAAAATGCTATGCTTTTAATTGTAACTTTGAATGTCAGATATTGAGAGATTTGAAGCTACAGCTGGATGGTAAAAGCTCAGTAAATATCAAAGTAACAAGTCGTTTTCATCTACCTGTTTCTGAAGAGCAATTAGAAAAAATTGAATTATTTAAAAAAAGGAAGGAAATTCAGAGCACAAACTCATCAAGGGTGACCTCTAGATACAACTGGTGGAGATTTTGAATAATACATGTTCATTGCATCTACTGGCTTAATTGGTGCTTCAAATATCCAGACTAGAAAGCAGGAAATGAATGTTGAGTCTATTAATCAAAACTGTCTCAAAGTAGAAGGAAAGATCACAGGGGTAGTTAAAATGTTATACATATCAAAAATGTATTGGAATTGGGAACTGAAAGGCTCAAAGGTATTGATAATAGGCTATATATCTGTTTAATATAAATGTATACACACGCATAGAGCTTTTTAACTTAATGCAGGTGTGAAAATGACTTGAGTGAATGAAAATTATCGAGGTCAATTCACATGACAGTTTGTGCTAATTGGCACTTGCTAAGAGATGAATTCCTACTTCTTCTCAAACTTATGCTGGCAGATCTTTACCAATACCCTCTTGTCCCAGGGCTTTTGTAAGTAAATAAATGGTTGAAGAATTTCCACTTGCTGGTAGTACTGGGAGAATTCATTGTGCTCAGAGGAAGGTAGCTGGTGTGGCTGGGCATCCTCATCTTTCTAAGATGTCAAAATAAACCCCTGGCTCTGGTTAAGGTGGTGCTAAATGGTTCTGTTCCTCTTGCTAGCCCGTGGCTCTCCCCCCAGTGACATGGACATAGCTTGCTGCCTCTTTGGGAAAGGCCATGAAGCTGAGACAGTTATTTGTTGCCCACCTCCTTGTCATGATCAATTAAAGAGGTACTGTAGGACCATTAAAACAACTCCAGCAAACACATAATGATCTTTATAAATTCTGAAAGTGTGAACTGCACTGTTATGCCCGAATCTGACAACCTCAAAGAGAAGCTGATGAGAAAAGTACCTGATGTATTACAATCACCTGGACTAGTGGAACTGCACAATAAATTCCTCCTTCCTAAGTACAAAATGTTTTTCATTTTGGAACGTGGAAGAAAATCTGTTTCTCTGCCTGAGGTGTTGTTACAAATGTTTCTTTCTGTAATAGTGGTGCCTCTTTAGGACCAGTAGGTGTCTTTTGTATATCCACTTAGATAAATCTCAGGTGAAAGTGTCCTGTTTTTAAGAACATTCACTGACAAATTAATGTCTTGCAGCTGAAACACAGCATAGCTGTTGTGGAAAGAGTTATCTTTGAAGAAATAAAATTGCGTTTAGCTAAGTGGTACATATTATATATATTTTAGTATTTATTCTGGCAATTGCTTGATTTTAATATTAATTTGCATATAAACCAGAGAGCAACACCAACTCACCTCTGGTATATGCTTTGTGACACAAATGTATGGAGATAAATGCTGCAAAGATTGTAAATGTTACTTAACAACTGTTACTTTACCTTACTCCCTATTTGTTCTCCAGTCTTGCGTCCATGTTTGTTTTCCAGTAGGCAATCTTCAAAGCATTTGTTACAGTCCACACCTTGTTTTCTCAGTGCTAATTGTCTGCCCTTGCAGTCTTTTTATCATGTGCAGATCACTGATACTACATTATAAGAATATATAATTTTTATTCCTTAAGTAGGTTGTCAGGGAAACTTGCAACCAGGCCTATTTATATTTTTATATTGCACAATGCTTTAGCTACTGTGTATGAAGGAACTGGGACTTCAGAGCTATTTGATTTTCTACATGTGATTATCTTTCCTTAAAAGAAGCAGAACTTGACTTGACAAATACCATAACATTATTCCAAAATAAAATAAATTAATCCATTTTTTTTTAATCTGAAAAAATATATGTTCTTTGGAATATATGCAGTTCTTGCATACTTGTTTTTGGTGTGGAACATCATAGAGGAAATGGACTATCATAGAGTATTGAGCAACTCTAATAGCCTATTAATCTTCAGCTTTGGAGAGAAGAAGGCTGAAGTCTACATACCTGCCCAACAAGATGTGGAATGCTTTAGCCTGGAACTAGAAGCAAGTGTACACATGAGCTTCATAGTGGTGATGGGAGTGGTCCTTATGCTGGCAACAGCTTTGTCAGGCTGGAGCTAGAATGCAAAACTTAAACTTAAATGAATTGAAGAATCAGGTAGAAAATACTTTAAATCAGCTGAAATTCATAGGCTGCATTTTGCTAATGATTAGTAGCAGAACTACTCCTTGCATTTATACAAAGCCCAGATATCAATAAGAAAATTAAGAACTCATTTCATTATTTCACTGGTCAGAGCATAGTTTATAGTCCCCTGTAGGAGGGTTATTTCTTCTGTCTTGGAGAGATATGCAAACTATGGTTTATTAGATATGTGTCAGATAGCTCAGCTGTCAAAACTATGCAGCAGAAATGCTCTAGTATGCAAAAATCATTTTGTGGTCCATTGTCTCACCCCTGTGATGGTGACATCCATCATGTAGGCTTGGCTGGCCCCTGCCATGTGCCATGTGGGTCGTTCTGAGCTCCAAAGGGCTAGTAGGTAGTTTTGTAGTTTTGTGGATATTGCAGTTGCCACATTTGTGAAGTGGCTGTGGCACAAATAAACACTGGTGGATGGGAATGTCTGCCCAGATCAGGGATTGCCTGCCCCCCAGAGAACTTGGGGTGTGTTGCATTGAATGGATGAATGAAGAGAAAGCTGTGAAGCTTTACCAAGTTCATGGTTACAAAGAATATCACAGAAAATCAGTAAAACATACATTTTTTATTATGTATAAAAGGCTGAGTCCTCCTCAGTTTCTACTTTCCTGAGAAGGAACTTACACTTGCTGCTGTGTATGAAATACTTTGGTAGTTCATCCTGTTCCCTGTGAACAGCAGAGTGGCAGCACTGAGTGCCAGGTAGGGCTGTGGCCACCTGGCAGAGCCCTTTGTGCAGCACAGGTTTCTCAGGATGTGCTTTTTGCCCTGTGGCTGTGAGGTGTAGTTTTGCTCCTTTCTTAGAAAGAACGGGTGGCATTAAAGGTTAGAAATGTACCCCTAGAAACAATTTTGATAAGTGCATGACTCTGAATCCCTTGGCTTCTGCAGTTGAGGTTGGTGAGTGACAACTGTATTGGGACCTGATCTGGAGGCAGTGTTTCTGTTTGACACATTCATGTTTTTCTAAGGAGCTGTTTCTTCCTCTGGCTCTTTCAGTCTCTGGAAATCTACTGATAGATCACAGCCGGAACTACATCTTTCCTTGCATTCTTAAGCTCGGTTCATTGATTCATGTGTGAATTTTGCCATCTTGAGTGGGTATTTTTTGCTTTCCTTACCTCCCTCCCCTCCCCTTCTATTCAAGACACTTCTAATTTTAATTTGGAAAAAAATTCTGTAATCTTGCATGCCAGCTGTCTGGGAGCATATGGATCTTTATTACCCTTCACAATGTGACGGGTATTATTTATAAAGTAAATTAGGAGAACTTCAAAGGAGGTGGTGTTGCTTTTTATGTCAATAACAAGTTTTATTTTTTAAACTTGTTGAGAGTGTATTTACATAACAGAAGCCTGCAGCTTCCCAGGAGTTCCTGGTGCCTGGTAGGGCAGTGCTACATTGCTTTCCTATTTCTGGAGAGCTTCTCCTAGCTCGAAATGCCTGTATTTTTCTGTAAGAAACCTTGCAATGTTGGCAAGCTGTCAGCACAGCCTTCTTAGACTGTCAGTTCTCAAAGGCTCTGCACAGCTGGCTACAGTGGAGCAAAGCCACCGCCAGACAAAGTGGGTGGAGAAGAGTTTAGGGAAGACCTCAGCACAGACATGATGTAAGAAGATAGCAATCCTGCAGGTGTTTTATGCCATTACGTACAAAAAATATTTGGCCTGAGCACTCTGTCCATTGCAAAGATACTGGGCTTGGGATGCCCTTTGCACAAGTTGTGCTGGCATCAGTCCTGCTAAAGACTGAACACTGCCTGTGCTGGCTCCTTCAAACCAGCGTGTGGATATGTTCTCCTTGCTGTCTGCAGCCCTGGGAGCTACTGGATGTGCCAGCCTGAGTTTCAGGCATGGGTCATCCATGCAAAGCCTGGTACCTTCCCAACAGATTGGACAGATCTGTCTTCAATGGAATAACTAGTTCCTCTTTCAGCATTTCTGATGTGTCTGTTGCTGTAGTTCCAGGCATTGCAGAGTACAATGCTTACAGTGGTTCCTCTTTGGGTAATATCTGTGGGTTGTCTTTTTTGCATCAGGGAGCAGAAAGGAAAATCCGAGATGAAGAGAGAAAGCAAAACAGGAAGAAAGGCAAGGGCCAGGCATCCCAAACCTCATGTAATAACGGTGAGTAAAGCGGGCCTTTCTGGTCTGGGGCTAAGTCATGCTTAACCTGCCTCCTTTCACAACCCTGTGCTTTGCGATCCATCTAGCAGCTGAAGGGAAGTTGAGTGCACTCCCTCTCCAGAAAAAGAGTGATATCACCTTCTTCAAAACAATGGCTGACCTGGATTCCCAGCCAGTTCTCTTCATACCGGATGTTCACTTTGGAAACCTACAAAGAGCTGGACAGGTAGGAAATAATGAGATGATCAGGTGTCCATTTGCCATCTGGCTGCCTCTGCTCTGGGGCAGGTTTTAGGGAAATAAATCACTGTTCCTGGGGGCTGCTTGTTTCAGCTCTCATTTTGGTAAATGCCGTTTTGGTGCATGACTTACAGAAGATCTTACAAGAGACAAATACCTTTCTGAGTTCTGGGTGCGAAGAAGGAGTTTATACTTCTCAGACAACTGACTAGTTTGTTTTTGTTACAGTTTTGTCATTCTTTTGCTGGGAAGAAAGAATGAAACAAGTAGTCAAGAATTCTTAGATAGAAGGTTGATTTGTGACTGAAACAAAATCTGGGTTTGCGTGTGCTCTTTGGCTTGGTGAAATGAAGTGCCACCTTGTGGTAGCAGAGATCTCCCTCCTTGTCCGACCTGAAAACAAAGACCAAGTTCATACATGCGTAGGAAGGTCAAGAGTAAAGTCACCAAACATCACTACCTATAACTCCATCATACTGATGTTAATACTCAGAACTGGCAGTTATCACCAATAAGCATAAGGAAATCTTTGCTGACTTGACTCTTTTCTACTTTATCACCTGCTGGGAAGTTGAAAAGCTGAATTGGAGGGTCAACTCTGACAACTTTTTTTACTATGAATGTGTTATTTATTAACATCTCAGGGAGTAGAATGAGACCTTTATGCATGTGTTTATAAAGACAAATAGTTGATGAGGAAATTTAGTATGCATCTTTGCAGAAAAATAGTAAAATTAGAAAGATTAAATGAAACTGAGTGTTGGAATTGTCAGTTATTTTGAAGCAGTGAGAATTGTGGTTGAGCAAAGCACAAAGAGCACAGACATTGCAATTGCAGCTGTCACTGGTTTACTCTCCCAAACTGGAAAGACGCCCACTCACATATGAGTGCTGGGTACCTTCTGTCCTCATGGCTTTCAAACCAGAATGTGGATTTGTCTCAAAACAGGAGAAGGTGGAAGCATTTCTTAGTATATGTAATCCTGTAAATAGTTTTCTAAACTAACTGGAAGATATTGCCATTTCCTAGCTCTTAGGCAATGTTCAGCCATGTCTTTTACTGCCGTAACTCATAGTTACAGACCTCAGCTTTGCACACACACACCTCTGAGCTATTTTCATTGTACAGGTTCAGGAGTGAAGGCTACCAGTGAGAGCTGAGTGTGCTCTGAGTCCTGCCATCCCAAGTGCTGGAGACCTGCCTGGGGTGGCTCGCCCGCCCAGCAGGAGGGCTGGGTGCCCTGTGCCAGATTGCACCGCAGCTCAGCAGCTGGGGGGCTGGTGCACTTGTTGGTACAGACAGGCAGTGTGGGCACATTGCCAGGAATTTGGCTGACTGTTCTGTAAAGTGTTGGACAACAGACTGTGATTTTATACCTTCCCTACTACTGTCAGCCACATTTGCTGCTGTTGTAAATTTGGTCCTGGTGACTGAGCTATATGGATTTACACAAAACTGGACTTGGGCTTCTGCCCTCAGCTGGTGCAAAAAATATTCAGCTGTACCATTAGTAATTGTATTCCCATTAGGCCTGTAGTTTAATCTTGTTCTTTATAGTTTAATTAGATTTTCAGACAGTATTAAATACATACAAAAGCTTGTGAGTGGTGTGGCTTAAACTGTATTAGGGGTAATTTAGGTGAGTAGTGATCTGATTTAGAGGATTGTAAAATAATTGGGAAAATTATATAAACCAGGGAGGAGAGTAATGTCTCTCAAATAAACTGTGATATATTTCCACTAGATGATATTCAACAGCAGTTTCTCTAAGCCACGCTTCTTCCAGATGACAGTCAGAACTAAAGGTGTTTGTGTTTTATAGAAGGAAAAGGATTTTTAACATATGACAAACTGCAAAACACTTGTTGTCTTTTCTCCCTTTTGAAGGTATTGTGTTAAGCAAGTGTCTGAGTTTTGGGAATAATTGATTTTTATTTCCATCCTAGGTTTACTATAATACAGATGACGAGAGAGAAGGGTAAGTTATTTACTGTTTCACAAGCTTTGCAGTTAACAGTTTGAACTCACAGAAAGTTGGTATAAAATATGAAATCAGATCATTTTCTCCCCCTTCCCTCATGTTCTCCCATGTAAACTGTCTTGCTTTTTATGTCTGTATTTTAATACATTTCCAAGTAAAAGAGCTCTAAGGTTCAATACAGGGACAGGAGAATATATTTGATAATAAAGTGCCATCTATGTAAGCATAAGGGTTCTCAAATACTTTAAAAACTAGGATTTTTTTATTGAAGCACTGAACTTCACTGCATTCCTGAAAGCTGTTTAGCAGTGCACACATGTGTATGCAACAAATACAGGAACTGCAGAGAGAATGGCCAAGTGCCAGAAGAGAAAGGCAGAAAGAGAACAGAGAACCTGGGAAGGAGGAAAATTGGAAATGGGAGTACCCCCTATCTGAGTTTGGAGGGACTGGAAGAATTGATGGAAGTCCCTCTAATAGTTAGAAATGCCGTGAAATAAGGGTTGTAATATGGGTGGCTGAACTTCAGCCCACAATATGTTCCAGCCCAATACTTTTCTAAGTTTCTTGAACCCCCAAGTGAACACCCTCAAGTCTGAGATTCTGGAGTAACATAACTACACTCCTGTAATCCTGCAAAAAGTGACCTGTGATAGGGAGTGGCTGAGCTACTGCAGTCAACATTGACTTGAAAACATGAGGCCCTTTTTATTTTTTTGAAGCTAATGTTCTTCATAAGGCTTACAGTGGAATTTGAGAAACAAAGGGGTTTATTGCACCAAGCAATAATCACCCCGCTTCCCTCAAAATTTAAACCGTTAAGGGCCTTTGGGCTTTTCAAATTGGTGTGTAACATCGGAACGTATTTTCCTGTCACCTGTCCCAGCCAGTCAGTCTTGGCAATTTAAGAGGCCTGGATAGTTCAGATAAGCATCAAAAGCTAAATCCTTGCAGTTTCTGTTTTTGGTGCTACTTGAGTAGCTAGTGGGTATTTTTACCAAAGTGATTTATGACTGTTGCTGTTGTCTCGTCTTCTGCTGTGAGCACAGTTTTACTGTGACATGGTCCCTATTTTGTGTGTTCTAGTAGCAGCGTCCTGGTCAAAAGGATGTTCCGGCCTATGGAGGAAGAGTTTGGTCCCTCCCCTTTGAAACAAATCAAAGAAGAAGGTCTGAAAAGAGGTAACAGTCAATTCTTAGCAGTTAAACATAATTCTGTGGGACTCAAACCCTCAAGCTGAGAAGGGCAAGTGTGGCTTGGACAGAGTTAGTTGTTGGATGCTAGTGCTAATATGGGTAGATGGGAGAAGAGATCTTTCCATCCACCAGTCTGTAAGGAGACATTTTAACAAATTACTTCAAAGGAAAAAAAAAAAGGACTGTGCTCTCTCAAGAAGGGATCAGGACACAAGTGTATATAAAAAAACGCTAGAAAGTTTCTTGGTTCTTGGCCAAGCTACATAGTTCATAAAAGTTCCAGTAGCAAATCTGTGATGGTCTATTTTTAACTTTTGCTCATCTTTTCTGTTCTGTCTGGGATCACAAGCAAATACGCAAGATGCAGTGGGTCAAATACAGAGACCTTAACAGGCAAGCTCCTGCTGACTGCAGACTTAGATTGGCTGGAATAAAATCTCAGATATTTCCTGCCCTATTAGAAATATAAGACATGGAGAAACATCCTCCAGCAGATCTAACTGAATTGTTTAAGAGTTTGTTTCCCTTAATTGTTTTACTGCCCAGGTGGGTATTATTACAGGTGCATTTCATATGCTCTACCAACTCCTGTTTTCCAGTCTGCTACAACTGAAGCTTAAATTGAATAACATTGACGCAACGCCTTAGGCTGAGCTGTTAAACTTTGCACTGAAGGTGGTTTTGTCCACAAAGTCTGTTTTGTGTAGTTACTTCCAGTGCAGTGCCATTGGTGATAACTTCCTGCACTGTCACAGTAAAACACCCTGGAGAATATTTGCCATTCCTTCAGTCTCATGAGTTCTGTCATGTAAATTTATTGACAAACTTAAGTAATTCAGACTTGCAAGTATTTTGAGGTTCACCTGTCAGGTTGTGAGACAAGAAGGTAGAGAAGTGAACTGGGTTTTTCTTAGTTGCACTATTTGTAAGAATCCTTTGAGCTTTACAGAAATGACTTCCCACGAGCCCACATTTGCAAAGTTTCTGTATTGGTTAGGGTGGTGTGCTTGAACCAGGAGAAGCATAGAAGATTATAAGAAGGAGACTGATACCTTCTTGAAATAAATGTGAACGTATGATTCTTTTAATTAAATCTTAAATTATGTGAGGTGAGCACTGACCGCGAACTTGCATTTGGTTGACTCAAGACCTTGACCAAATTCACATTATCAGGGCTTTATCAAGCAGAAGAGGACAGTCACAAAGGCTACAAAGGCTACTGTAATTTCCTACAATTTCACCTGGGTTTTCCAGCTGAAAACCTGGGAAGTTGCCTGCAAAGAGGTATTGGTTTGCTTTGGTTATTCCTGTCCTTTGCTATGGTTAGTTGTTTTAATATCACCCAGGACTTGCAAGCATTTCAAGGGTAAGATTAGAAATAAAAATAAAAAAACCTCAGCTGGTGGCAAAACTATGTAAACTGATTAAATCCAGGAGAGGCACAGTACCAGAGAAACTGGAGAACACTCTCTTTACATCCCCTTCCTGTTCAATGTTTCTCTCATCTTGGACTATGCTGGCTGGAGGCCAAGCCTTTTCCAGTGCGGCCTTTCCTCTGGTGAACTTCCTGCCATCCAGAACCCTGCATCTGGGATTGTGCTGATGGAATGCAGCTCAGCTGAATCTACCCATTTGATAACGCTGTCTTTGCCACAGAACTCACTGGGTATTAAAATGTTCTGGGGTTTTTCCCCCCAGCATTGCTATATTAGAAGCTTCTTTTCTTGAGATTTATTTGGTACAGCAGAATCAGTAACTCCTAGAGAGCAGGTATAGATGAGTGCTGGTGTAATGTTTGAGAGAGAGCAGGTCTGATATGTGAATATATACATTAAAAGCAATGTAATCCCAAGGTACCTCATAGTAGAGCAGTGCAGGTAAGTAGCAGCCAGTGCAGTGTCCAAGCCCCGCTGAAGAACTGAAGTGAAAGTGTGTGGCCTCATCTCTGCCTGCTGGACCTACTTGTAACAGTGTCTGGTGGAAATAAAAATATTAACGGACAGCCTTCAAGCGAACACATCTGAAGGGCTTTGCAAACAAGGTTCATATTTTCACTCAGGTAACTGCATCTTTTTGAATTATTCTTTTATCTCCTTGACCTCTAAGGGAGGTACAAGTGCCCAACACAGAAATGTGGTGTATGTTAATCTGTACCAGATGTGCATCACAGCTAGTTACTTGGCTAGACTTGGCCTTTTCCTGTTTTGAGTTCTCAGTAAGAGTTTTCAAATCACTTTCCCTTTCAGATTTCATAGGGAGTTTCCCATTAATTATAAATCCAGCAGCTGAATTACAGATCAGGCGGATTTCCAGTCCTGTAGTTCTCAGCTTCAAGAAAGTAATTTTTTGTCTAGCTTTTGTCTCTTAGGAAAGTCATGTTAAACTCCTGAAACATTTTGGATTCATAACAATCAGGGGGTTGTGAGCCATCCCTGTGTAGGGCAGCATTCACACTGGCACCAAGGGAATTTTTGCCTGGGCAATAATGAAAACTCCAAATGTGAGAAAGGAAAGCCAGGTTACAGCTACCAGCCCTTCTTTCCTTGACTAAGATGTACCATATCTCCATCCAGAGACCACTTAACAGAGACTGTAGTCATTGTTCATAAGGTGTCAGTCACAGCACTGGTAGTGCCCAGGCTCAAACCTTCCTAATGTCCCAAGTCTTACTGTCTCATTGTGTCTTAGTTTCATTTTTCCACATGTATGTTGTTGTTAACAATTTTAAAAGAGGTATCTAACATTGTTCTTCTGCATTCACACATAAATCCTCAATTCGGTGGCCTGGCTTCCAAAAGTCTCACTGGTGCAGCAACATCTGTTGCCTTGAGTAAAGCCTGTTTGCCCCTCTGCAATTTGGTGTATTGGGGCTATTTCTTAAGTAACTAAAGATAAGTTTATCTCCCCCCATCTTTGGCAATTCTTTTTAACATCTAAAGAATATCAAGGTCTGCAGTGGATTTCAGTGCTGGCAAGAAGGTTAAGAACTAAGACCAGGGAGTAGATCAGACAAATTTGATTTATCTTTTAACTTTCAGGCAAAAATAGCTCATTACCTTGTACAAGATTTTCCCCTTGTTCTCCTCCTAATCTTGTAATTTGTACTGTTAGAGTGAGCCCACCTAGATGCTGTGAATCTGGTGACAGTGGGATCAGAGGACATGAGTTGTGTTACATGGTCATAGTTATTCAGTGGCAGTGTGTAGCACTGGGTCAGGCTGGCTAGGCCGAGGAGCCTAAAGGAGAGCCAAATAAAAGACCACACAGAGACAGCAAACGGAGAGGGCAAAAAGAGAGAGAGGGCAGAACCCTCTGCCTTTATTTATGTTTTTACAAATCACCGTGGATTGGAGGTAGAAATGACTACCTCTCAATTCCATTGGTCAAAGCATCAATCTATCATATTTCTCCACACAGTATAGCAAATTGATAAACAACACAGACAGTTAGCAAAACATAGATAGTTGTTAGGAAACTATGGCCATGTTTACAGAAGAATGTGTGAGAAAGTATTTCAGAAAGGAGAAACACTGAGAAACTGCAAAACTCAGGGCAACATCTCACCCTTTTACCATTAAAAAGAAAAAAAAAGAAAAAAAAGAAAATGAACAATGTTCAAGACAACAGCAGTGCTGCTGCTGAGCCCAGTGGAGCCTTTGCAGCCCCTGTTCCTCTGCTCTGGCTGTGCTTCGTGCTGTGGCTGCCTCTCTGTTGCTCTACCAGTACGAAGGCTTGTGGGGCTGCATTGTATGCTGAGGCAGGGATCTGATCTGTTTGAAGAATAACTCAAAAAGAAGGTTATTTTTCACTCACATCTGCTGTGTGAGAGAGTTCATCAGCCAGGAAAATTCATTGAGATGAGACAGAGTAAGAGAGCATAAGGGCAGGGATGAGACAGGGACTTCCTAAGGCATCACTGTCACCAGAAGTCATTTATGGAAAAGTGCTCTACTGAATCAAAGCCAGGATTTTCACACCTGTCAGGGAAAGAAAAACCCAACAACCCCCCATATGCTTACTATCCTGCCTCTCTGCATGTATAATAGTGATTTAGATTCCCCATTATCCTTGCATTGGATCCTTCATTCAGCATAACGTTGCCTGGCACACCAAGCACAACAGAGAATTAAAGCTCAGTACTAGGATTGTGTAAAGTCCCAAACTTTAACCTTGGACCAAGTGATTTTTTTTGCTCCTTTCAGATATGTTTGTAATTGTTAAGGCTGGCAGAGCTCCAGGTGTTTGTAAAGCCAGGAGTTACAGGACAACCCTCTAGTCACAAGGAAAATAATTACTAAATGATTTAAAGTGTTAGTACTGGTAAAATTAGTCCATTGAGTGAGTGCTTGTTCATGCAATTAAACATATCAGACATGGTAAAATTCAACTCCTGGTGTGGAATTTTGTTTTTCTTTTACATTTTGACAGTTTAGGTTGTGATCCAAAGTTGTCTCAGCTTCTAAGTCCATTAAAAAGATGTTCTCAGGCCAGGCCCCAAAGAGTTGCTAAACATACAGGTGAAAAGAATGTGGCTCTGCATGCTGCAGTAGCAGTTTTATGGCTCATACTTTTGAACTGAAGATGGCCAAGTCAGGGGACTGAACTACCCATGATTTTTTCCCAGTCATTTCGAAACCTGGGCAAAGAAGCGACAATTTTCTGCAAATGGGCCTGAGTCTACCCTGCTTCAGTCTTGGCCTGAGAATTAACTTCTAACCAATTGCTTCTATATGAAAAATACCATAATATTTTTTGGTTCATCTGCACGTCATCTATTGAGTTACCTGCTGAAGATACCTTTTGGACCATGAGAATCTGCAGTTTCAAAAGATGCCCTTTTCTATCTACCAAAAAAAACCAGAAAAAAAAGATGGTTACCAATGTAATTTGTCACACAGACATGACAGTACCTCATGTGCAGCATTGCTATTTGAAAGGGCAGTTTATTTAGGAAACAAAATAAATTGCAGAACATCTTATTTAGTCTGTTACTTATCAGTCATGTGAGATGATGCCTAAAACACTTCTAATGTCTGTGCTTGTGTGTTTTGTAGCTGTATGCTTTGCTTTTGCCATGTTATAGCAAGTTTCTTCCTTTTACCTGTAAAAGTGTGAAGAAAACAAAAGCTAGAGAGGGCAGGGCACCACGCCTGTGGACAACTAACAACTAGCAGGGCATCAGGGAGGAAAAGCAACAGACATGGCATTTGGGTATCTAAGCAGGTGGGCACACTGATAAATATTTGACTGCCAGCTGTGCTCTTGAATGTCTCCCTTGTAAAGTCTCAAATTACTTCGAACTCATTTTTCCCAGTGTTTATTTTCATACTGGTCAGGCCATTTGCAGTCATCTGCATGGTAATGTCAGCGAGAACTATAGCTTTACCTTTTGATTTTGCTCTCAAAGGTACAGCTAAAGGCAACCCAGATTTGCTTTTCTTGAATGTCCTTTCCCAGCCTTTTAGATGAAGCCTGGAGAGGTACAAGCCAAGACAAAGATTTAAGAAGACCTAACATGTTTATTTTGTACTATGAGTGAGGGACAGGGCCTCAGTGCTTTTTAGCTTCTTTCTGTAAATGGAGATTTAGACTCTGGAAGATAAAGATTCTTCACGTTAGATTAAATCTGCTGAATTTTCACTACTGTGTTTTTAGTGCAACTATGATATGTTGTCCATGTGTAGATCACTGATGACATTAAAGGTACATTTTTTTAAGTGCAAACCATCTTCAGTGCTTCATTTTATCTGTCATGGATTAATATTTGTTTTTCTATTCAGTGTGGGGTATTTCATCTGTGCAATTGACTGAACCTGCTCCCAGTTTGATGTTTTTTTCTATTTCAGTGCTTTTGTATGTGAGGAAGGAGACAGATGAAGTGTTTGATGCTTTGATGCTGAAATCACCCACAGTAAAGGGGCTAATGGAAGCTGTAAGTATCTGATGTCCTCACATTGTCTGTCTTTCTTGGCAAGAAAATATTGAGGCTTTCATGTATTATTGAGATAAACCATAATATAAAGATGAAGTTATCCTCAAGTGCATTTATAGTATTTCTTAAAGGCTTTCTGGACCACAGCTCTGAAATGCTGGCGTATTACTAATTCAGTGTTGTCAGCAGGTTACTGGGTTTAAACATCATCTCAGAGCTGATTATTGAGACCTGAGCCTTGAGGAATAGCAGTACTTAACCAGTGTCAGGGAAGGAGAGAGGTGCAAGCTTCATTTTCTGAAATGCTTCTTTCTGAACCGATGGTTCAGAGCCTGGTGAATCTTTTCCTGTAATTCTTAGCAGTACGTTCCCAGCCTGATTTTCAAGAAGAGGCCCAAGGATGCACCGTTTCTGTGTGAATTTCATGAGGCCTTTGTGCAATTGCTGTTCAGCATGTAAAGAGGCAGGTGCTGAGCCAGTGCAGGCTTGTCATTCATACGTTGTCTCAAATTCCTTCTCCAGCCCTCACAGCATGACCTACCTCCCAGTTGCCTCTTTGCTGCTGCTTTGAGTTGAGTTTTTGCTTGTTACCTGTTAGCTGTCATCATGAGAGTGGCTATTTCCCTGTTTAATCCTTTTTATATGAGCTGATAGCTCATGAAATTTGGTAAGGGAAGAGTTAAGAAATAATCATGTGTCTCCCTGCTTCAGTAGGGGAATGTGAGATTGACATGTGGGATGCTGAGTTGATTTCCAGCTTTGTTTAGGTGTAGGGGAGAAGATGGAAATGGATGAAATGATGGCCCCTAGAGAACTCAGCTAAGTGCTAGAAGTGTGTATATTCATATTCTCTTAAAACGGTCACAGTATCTTGTTGCATGTACTGAACACTTTTAATGCAGTAAAGATTGAGTTATTTGGTCAATATCTGGCCAGTAGCAGAAGGCAGAAAAAGATTTGTGGTTTAGTGAAGTTGTTTAAAACACCTATTTAGATGAGGGTATCTCTGAGGAGAGTCGACAGCACACTGAGGATGTCCTAACTGTGCTTCTGCCGATGCTGTTCGTTAGCTGTGACTGCAGCTCAGCTGTCAGGCAGAGCACATGTATAACAAAAACCAGGCTGTGTTTGAAGAGGCTGCAGTCTGATTCACGGTAAGCTGCAACACGATTTCATCTTGTCTTTGTATGGAAGTTAAAAAGTATGTTATAATCCTCCTATAACTGTTCGAGCTAGCATGAATATTTAATCTGCAGTAGTCTGTGCATCTCCATGCCTGTTCTCCAGCCACCATGTAACAAAAACAAAGCTGGTACAGCAGCAGGAAAGGTTCCTGCATACCTCAGTCAGCACAGCTGCTGACTCACTGGCATGTTTTTGGCACCAGAGAAATCTAATCTCTTGTAAAATGTCCCAGTTCACTGGAAGGAACACATTCAGAAAATTTTAATTCTCTTTGGTAGGATATTGTGGATGAAACAATGCCAAAAAACTGTCAAAGTGCATATTCTTAAATATTCTCTCTACAGTCATTGCAGCAAATAATGTAATTTTGTAATTGTGCATATCCTCAATGCTCCTTTCTAGTCTCAGTATTAAGAATTCAGGAACTGAGCCTCTGAGTATTACAGAGCCCCAGATCTGAAAAAGAGCTCCAGTCATTCTCAGTCATACCCTCCTTCTCTGTTTATGGATTTTAATTTTTTTTTTCTATTTGTTAGTCACTATTCCTGGTTTTTGACTTTTTCCTAGCTTTCTGTTATTAATGTTACATTTTCTCAGATCCTATGTTTATTTTTTTTCTCACGTATGCCCCCATTCCAAATGAACAATTAGATTACTTCTCAGATATCTTTTGGCAATTATCCAGAGGTCTTGGGTTTCAGAAATACAGCATGTCTCAGGAAGTGATGCAGATGTTTGGTTTTCACTAGTCAGTCTTGATCAACAGAGAATAGCAAAACAATTGCCCATCACAAAACATCACATGTATGTGGTGACTGACCATCCTGCTTTCAGCCTGATTCAAAGTCAGGATAACTGTGCATCTCAGTAGGTACCTCAGTCTTACGTTGTGTAAAATTACAGAAAGCAGTTTAAATTGGGAAATTCAAGCATCTCCCAAAGTCTTGCTATAATTAAAAGCTAACAGCTGAGTTCAATAGAGCTAGCGTAGACTATTAGATACATGTCTGTATGTGTGATCTTCCAGCTGGTGTAGGGCAACAGACTGGACCATTTCATAGAAATAAGCTGGCAAAGGTGTTTTTCTACATGCCTTGACCCACCTAGATATTGCCCTTTCTGGCTTCATGACTCCAGCAGAGAGCATTTCTGGTGGCTTGTGCAATCAGACAAACTTGCCATGCCAGGGGACTGCAGCCCAAAGGGACACCTAGACAGCTATTTCAGTGCCACTCTGAAGGCTGTTGCACTGCTTTGGGCATCCTAACCGAAAGAAATCTGATCAGAAGATTAACAAATGAACAGTGGAGATGATAAAGAAAAATTTTCCTCCAAATAAAGTTATCTTTTTAAAATTTAATGTAGCCTGCTTCGGTTCAGGTGAGAAATCCTGCTGTTTTGTATGGAAGTTGGCAGTAAGTGGTGTTCCCCCTGTGCTGGCAGCAAACACCCTGAGAAGAGGGTGTTAAGTAACATGCCCTAGCAGATGCTTGCTCTTTGCTTTCTCCAATTCTGCAGCAGGACTTAGCACATTTGTACTGTAGACTGTGAAGGGGAGGCTCTCCCATACCCCCACTTTGAGCCTTGCTTCCACAGCTTGCTGTTTGGTATAATTGGTTGAATCCCAGGGGTTCCTGAGAAATGTGCTTATTCAGTCAGCTGGAAGTCTTTCGCAAAGCCCACTAATCCCTTCATGTTATATAAATCCTACACCTGTCATAGGCAGTGTGACAGGCAAGGCTTTCTCAGCCCAACCACTCATAGTTTATGTAGACAGTGATGTCCCAGAGTCCCAAACTGCTTTGAGCAACATTTGGAATGCATGAGTCTTAGGTATTCCAAATATCCTAAGGAAAATTTATGTTGGAATATGCAGAATGCTGTATATTAGCTGCTATTAAGCCCCCTTGGCAAGAAATGTTTTGCTCAGCTTGTTTGTTTGCATGGACTTAGTGAAAAGTGTCTTCAAGTGCTGATCTTTACAATATCACTAGGCTTCAGAGTTAACAACCCAGAGAGGAAGATCGTTTCCTCATGTTCATACAGTTGTGATACTTTCTGCAGTTTCAGGTTGCCAGTTTTTCTCCAATGCCTGTTACAAAGGATTTTTTCAACTGTCTGATGAAATGGAGCCATTTTTATTATTGCTTTACATGAAAACATAAATTTAGGGGTACAACAGAAGCCCAGACACAAAAATTCAACACCAGATTGTTTATCTGATGTCATTCTGCTCACGATAAGCAAAGCCAGAGGATAATAAAGAGTAAAAGAACAGTGAAACATGCTGGTGCAAGCAAAACTGAAGTAGCAAATACCACCCAAATTTAGTTTGTATTTTGTTTTCTGCTAGGTGGAGAACTTAGGGAGTGGATGGGTCTGTTGTACTTCATCAGGTATTACCCTTTCTGTTAGCCACAGATGTATGCTAACAGTCAGAGGAAACTGTTTTCAGTGTAAAAGAAGTTTTATTGGTTCTTCAGAATCTTGGAGTTATTCTATACAATGCCTGTCAAGCTGATACTTTCGTGCATTATTAGGGATGCTTTTTAAGTACAAAATTGCATCTTGGCTAAGATGATGATTATAATATTATAGGTGATGTAGAGCAGTATAGGTTAATTAATCCTCTCTTTTAGAAAACCTTGGCTGTCTGGATGGGAGCCATGCTTGGTGTTCAACCTGCGGCTCTTTGAATCTGTCCTCAGTGCTGAGTTTACCCATTCCATTTTCTATTTCATGATAATTGCTTTAATGTACTTCTCTAAAATAGCTTTTCTCAACAGAAGTAACGCAAATGTGAAGAAAGGATTTTACAGTGACTGATGTTTGCCAGTCTTTAAATGGATTTTTAATAGTGCATTTGAGTTCTCTAATGCAGAAGATAAGTAGTCAGCTATTTAGCTGCAACTTCATTTCACCTGGGAAGAGCTGGAAACTTATTTTGCTTGGCAGTAGAGTACCACAGAACATCAATCACTGAGAAAAGAAAAGTAATTTTTCTGTAACTGTTTTGCCTTTTGGGACAATCCTCTTCTAAAGTATGAACTGTGAGACCTGTTCCCTCAAAGAAGAGTCATAATTTGGAAAGCAAACCTGGCTCAGATGAAGAGCCCAGGGACACCATCTTCATAAGCACACCATAGACTCACTGCAGAATAGACATCCAAAAAACTTACTAATACACTGCTGCAAAACAATGCCAAAGCATCTCAATGAAGCATGGGCAATTTGTCAGCTAAGTAGTTCTTCCTTCTAAAGTTTTACTGTATTTTATGCTTTATTGTTTTAGTAGCTGACAAGAAGTTTATTTTACAAGTCCTTTACCTTGAAATGTCTTAGAGAAATAGAAATGTGCATGTTTTTGTTGT
The DNA here is from genome assembly GCA_013400735.1 of Pomatostomus ruficeps. Classification (NCBI taxonomy): domain Eukaryota; kingdom Metazoa; phylum Chordata; class Aves; order Passeriformes; family Timaliidae; genus Pomatostomus; species Pomatostomus ruficeps. The sequence goes on from VYZT01039726.1 coordinate 21,121, forward strand.
TCCATTGGTCCATCAGTTCCTGTTGGCTTGCCATATGTCTGCCTTCTGCCTGGTGGGAGAAGCCTTTGCTTCCATGAGCCCAGAAAATCAGATTAAGAAACAACACAAAGATCAGATTGAAATTCCGTGGTAAAATCTGAAGCTGGGAAGAGCATTGACTCCTTGAGCAGAGCACCAGGAGATGCTGGGGCAGTTCTGATGACTCATACCCTGTAAAAACTATAGTATCCGAGTTTCTGGATGGAGACAATTGTAGGTTTTGATCAAGCTGTTCAGGATTATTCCTCCCCAAGTCAGCCTTAAATGAAAGCATGATATGGTTGTCACTGACTTTTCTGTATAGCTATCCTGTCAAAGTTCAGAGAGATTTTGTTTTAATGTCTTATGTAAGGTAAGAGGTGATAATTTTATATTTCCCATTCATCTTTAGTGATATTTCTTTTATTTTTATTATTTCAGATCTCTGACAAATATGGGCTGCCAGTTGAAAAGATTGCAAAACTTTATAAGAAGAGCAAAAAGGGGTAAGTTAGTTGACTAACTAAGGATCTATTGTAGGATCCTTTAGAAGTGCTCAGAGATCCCAATTATACTTGGAGCCTCATGATGCTGAGCAGCATAAACTCTTTCAGGAGACATACCCATGTGCTTGCATGTCCATGTAGACTGTAAGAGATGGCAGAGGAGGAAACATAGATCTCCAGTCTGTGTCTGACGAGTGTTCATAAGCTTACTGTGAAGAAAGAGTTTGTGGATAAGATATGTGGATAAAGCCTGTTTTGTAGACAATATGCTTAATAACATCATGGAGGGCCAGCATGGGAGATGCTGCCTTTGCTGTGAATGCAGTGTGGAGTTTTCCTGCAGTGTTAGGAAGAAGTAGGCCACTGTCCTACTCTGAAAGACAGGCAATGTTTGCTGCAGGGGTTTCAGCTGAGTAAATTTAGACATAAACATCACAGCTGGACTTTTAGAATAGCTAGGCTACTGCTCCTTGCCATAAAACTAAATCTCTCCACTTCAACTTTTTTTTAGTTCTATTTAACCACAATATTGTAGCAATATAATTTTAAACCAATGATTTATTTTCAGTTGTAACTCTATCTTAGAGCATTTTTGTGTCTGGGGATTTCTTTAGCATTTGAGAAGACAAGATGAAACTTCTCATGTTTTGCCTCTTTCTAAGTGACAGAAGAAACACTTGAATGTAAAGAGTGAGGAAAACACTCATATACACTTCTAATAGTCATTGTCAGTAGTCTCACACCCAAGCTGAATTCTGTGAGCTGTGTGCAAAGCACAAATTACACTGCTTCACTGTGTTGTAACTCACACCACAGAGGTGCAGCAGCTCACATGGCGTGTCTGAGGAGCAGCATGGAGGTGTCCCTGTGGGAGCCAATGCCACGCATGGAAAGCACCAGCTAGCTGGGTCTGCCAGGGATCTGAAGTGCAGCTCGTCTGTAGGCAGCCCAAGTGTGTTAACATCCCAGCACTGGCGTGTCACTTACCTCAGCTAGTCTAGCAAGGAGCAGCCTCTAGCCCAAAGACTGTAAAGGACTACAGGGCAGATCTTGATGATAATTCCCACTAGTGACCCTGTACTGGCATGTGCTGGAGTCTGGTTTTGTGTTGTAGAGAAGCAAGTACATGTGGCAGAGTGTATAGCTTTCCCTTTCAGTGTCCTGATACATAAAAACATTGATTTCTGCCTTTGTCACCAGTATCCTGGTAAACATGGATGACAACATTATTGAGCACTACTCCAATGAGGACACGTTCATCCTGCACATGGAGAGCATGGTTGAAGGCTTCAAGATCACACTGGCAGAGATCTAGCCTCAGGCAGAGCCTTTTTGTAAGGAACCACAGCATTTCATCCTTCTTGGAAAGCAGAAGATTCCCTGTGAATTTGACAGACATTGATCAGAGAAACTGTTACAAGACTGCATTGAAAATACTGTCCATTCTGCACATGTGCACCCACTGCATATAGACTTGGGTTTGTCAAGCACAAGGCCACACATGTTAACCTGGTCCCTTATTTATTGTTCCCCAATCTCTAGTGTACAAGCAGTTACCAGCCCCCAGATTTGTAACCAGATGACCCACTGCAAATGTGAAATGCAGCTTAATCCATACTTCAGTGTGGATAAGCTCATTCTAAAACATGTTAAGTAACTATGCTGGTCTAGTTTCAGAAACCTGGTATAAATCACTTTACCAGTAGTTGTCTCTGTCATTGTTAAAAATCTATTGCAGTGCTAAAGATGGGGAAAGTGGCTGACAGTTCGCTTGCTCAGACTGATCCATATCTCTCTATACTGTATAGTCTTGCCAAATACCTCTGGTAGTTCTCAGCACGTAGCAATGAGGACTTGTAAGTAAGGCATTCAGCTACAAATGTAAGTAAATGGTAAAGAAACCATTTTAACCTTGTATATAATGTTTATAATATGCAATAATATATTTTAACTACTGTATGTGGGCATGTTTACTGCCACTATGTTTTTGTATGTATTTGGTTTAGGGTTTAATAGAATCTTTCCTAGAGAATTAAATTGCTGCAATCTGCTAAGGAGTGTGTACTGAAAAGCTGATAACTGAATCTGTACTCACATGCTCCATCCTCGCTCACACAGTTATATACTGAAATATTAGAGCAGACTCTGCTGCCGGGTCTTAGATGCTCTGGCACAATGGAGCCCACCTTAGGTGCCCAAGTCCCAACTGTAGATACCTGAGTCTCCCGCAGCTGTAACAAAATCCAAGGGACATTGTGTGTCTGCTGCCTGGTTTGCCTAGAGCTACAAAAGGGACTTCTTCCTGGTTGTCTTCCTTTGATGAAGCGGAGGCTCCTAAAGTGGCCTTTTCTCAAACCTGCAGTGGGAAGGTTCTTTCTGCAGCAGCCTGCACGTCAAAGTATTGCTCTAGACTGTAAGAAACAGGACTTCAAACTCTTTTCTCTTAAGTGTAGTTGCTCTTGTATCTTCATTGAATGATTCTGTTGTGATTCCTAGGACACTTGGGTGATGTATAAGCCTGGGCTTGAAGTAAATATTTTATCAAAACTGGGATAATTTTTCCAGTGCAGACTGAGTATCCCACAACTGAGGTGTGGAGATAGGTCTCTCTCTCAAGGGCTGCATCTGAACCCAAGTTGAACTACATGGTTATTCCATCAAATTCCACCCCTGTCTTATGAATTCTGTGAAGAGATAATGTTGTGCAGGCTAAGATCATATCAGGAAAGGGATTCAAGGCCTGAATGTTCCTATGACATCCAAACCCAGCACCTCTCTTTCTCCATTCCAGCTCCTCTGGCTATTGTAAAGAGCTCCTCACTCAGCATACAATTCCATGAGTTTCAGTTGCATTTTATTTTCTATGCACTGTACATGGAGCCTGTGTGACAGACAGAAGCCTGAGTCCTTTCCTACATGCAGCCTTTAGAGTTTATTCTTTTCCTTCTGAAACATTTTCTCCCTTAGTCACACAACCTTTATTATTAGGTGGTTAATGGTAGAAAGAAGCACTGCCTAGTGTAACGGCTCAGGTAGTTTTGAGCTGTGTGGAGCTATTTACATTCAAGCAAAGTAGCTGGGATAACTGACCAGTCTGATTTGGCGATATCTGCATGAATTGTCCTGCAAGTTCTTGTACACTTTCTTAACTTCATTAGCAGTAGCATCCCATTAAAATCTCTACTTCAAATAGAAATGTTAGGTACATGTCAAGGTTTCTGTGGGACCAGAAACTAAAAAAGGCTCAGGCTGGTAGCATCAGGGCTAACATACCCAGAATCCACATATGCCTGTAAAGCAAAGTGTGTATTCTGTCTTTCTCCTGCCCTTTTCTTTTGTCATGCACTCTTTCCCCTTCTGATGCAGAGTTCTATGGTAATTTCCTTAACTTTATATAAAAATGCACTCCAAAGATGCTCTTGCTACCCTGCTCAAGAACAAATATCCTGAGAATATAAGAGATTTATGAGGGTTTGGTTTGTTTCTACTTGGCTCAGACTGAGATAAAAAGTCTATGCTGACTTATCCCAGATACCTTTCCCTAAAGGAAAAAAGAGGACAGTTTGGACAGGAGGCATTAGGAACTCAGGCCAGCACACAGGACTGGTGAGCAGTACTGTTAGTTCTTGTATTTCTCTGTTGGTGTTTGGAATCCTCAGAATATCAGCTGGGATCTCTCAGTTGGTCAAGATGTCTGGGCAGAAGCTGCAGATGAAGCATAGGAGTAAATGCGTGCAGGAGTTGAGCCCTAGTTCTGCCCCCAACAAACCTGCTGTCCAAGGGAATGCCTGTGGTGCCTGGCACTGGCCTGGGTTGGCATGTGTTGCATTAAGAAAGGACAGTGAGAATTTAGGGATCACAGAGAAGGACAGGATGTCCCAGCAGCACCAGTGCTCAGGTTAATGGGATATTTTTGTCTTACATTTGGGTGGAAATGAGCTGGGATCTGTTGGATGCTGCAGCATCCTGTGATGAGGAACAATGTAGGATCAGAGAGAAGTGCAATGCTCCAGGAATACCGGGGTTTAGGGAGCACTCGATCCATTGTCATTTTAGGAGCTTTCAGTCCACCACTGTCCACAGAAGGAAAGTTGCTTCCAAGTTTATCTGAAAGCTATTCTAAATAGATTCTTAAGTGTGCAAATTCCTGATAGTAGAAAGCTGATACTCCTACCTTTAGTTTCTTCTTACAGTTTTTTTCAATGAAGTTCTCAGGAAGGTGACTAGATTGGTGGTAAGATTCTTTTAAAACAACAACTAGAGCTAGGTGAGGATGATTGTTGGTAACTTTATCTGCCCGGGTCTGAGGGCTTTGTTTCTCTGCACCAGATGCAGGTGCATCAGAAGCACTAAGACATTAGAAGGAGTATCCACACTGCACCCCTTCAGTTGTAGTTATAGCATCAACTGCTGGAGGAGCACTGAACCTTGGATGCTGGTTGTGGCAAGCTACAAGCTCTCAGGGTTCACCTTGTTGGTCCAGATCAGCCCAGGAGAGTGGTGGGAAAGAGGCAGTATGAGTAATGCAAACTTCTGAAGCAGTGGCTGCCTTGTGCCCTGCTTGACTCAAATGTCCTGAGGAGTACATAGTGCTTACATGTGTATTGTTTAAAATATGCATGTTGCTTTTGTTTGATAAAAAATACTGATTAATGCTGGATCTTCCAAATATTATGAGTTAAATGGAAGTAAGATTTGCCTACTGGTCAGCAGGGGACAGGAATATCTGCCTTGACTCCTTTTATCTCTTTGTGGCACTGCTGTGATTGTTTATTTAAAGGAACAAAAATCTCATTTCCTTTTCTTCTTCAAGACAGCAGTCTTGAATCTTAACTAGTGCAGCCTGAAGAGTGGCTTTCTGCTCAGTGCATTTTCCCTCTGAATAGTTATAGCAGTGCAGTGTCTGTAGATGTTGTGTTTTGAAAGACTCTGATAGAGATATACAAAAGGAGAACAGTCTTCTAATTTTGGTTCCTGCTGCAGATTTGGCACTTTGTCCGTCCATTTGATGTTTTATTATGAAACTCCATTCAAATTCTCAAATTCTAGTTTTTTCTCACAGTCAGGTGCTGATATCCCCAAAATAAACTGCATCCCTTGAGTAAAGCTTCGTGGATACACCGTTACATCCCCATCAAGACATTTTGGAAGATTTCTACCACTGAGTGTAAACTACAAAGAAAAGAATGGTTTTTTCCTGTGTATCCTCTCTCACAAAGTTTTTGGTCAATGGAATTCAGAGATCAAATGTCTTTATCATGTATTTTGCTGTTTCATTCTATGAATTGTTTAAATGTAAATTAATTCAAACAATTAGTAAAATCTAAACTCTCTAGCTGTCAGAGATGCTGTATATTGATTGAAATGGAACTGGAAAGGAGTATCTTATGACTTATGAAATGTAAAGCTTATTAAATGTTTATATGCTCTTCCATTTCCTATTAATTGAGACAAGATACAAACAAGAATGTTTGTGCCAAAGATTGTGACAAGTTGTCTTTCTGGCAAACAAGGAAACTATGTATAAATAGTGTGCTTTTATATTAAGAGTATAGCTCATGTAACTTAATAGTGTTGCAACTGGGAGAGGGATTTCATAAGCTGTAAATACAGTTATTTTATTTTTTGTACATTTTTAAGAAGGAAAAAAAATAAATATTCCTATGTATGAGATATTATTTCTGTTGCTGTGGTGTGTATTAGTGCGCCTCTCCAGGAGAGAGAGCATCAGCATGTACAAATACCTAATGGGGGGTGCAGAGAGGATGGAGTCAGGCTCTTCCAAGAGGCAGGTGAACACACACTGAAACACAGGAGGTTCCCTCTGAAATCAGGAAATGCTTTTTACTGTGTGTGTCACTAAGCACTGGAGTAGGTTGCCTAGAGAGGCTGTGGAATCTCTATCCCTGCAGGTATTTAAAAGCTGTCTTGACATGGTCCTGGACAAACCAACTCTCACTTGCCCTACTTGAGCAGGGGGGTTGGACCAGATGAACTACAGAAATCCCTTTCAAGCCCAGCTATTCTGTGACTTGTTGGAGTGTCCTGGGAGCCTGGCTGGAAGCAGTGACACTGACATCTTTGTGCCTCCTGGGCACCTGGGATGAGATTCTGACCCGCATCTGCTCCAAAAGCACTGAAGCATGCCTGGGCACGCGTCTTGCTGTAAAACATTTTCATCACACATTTTATTCTCCACCAGCTGAGTTTGACTTTTCAAACAAGAATTCAGGAGGTGAGAACATCTAAGTAGGTGGGAAATTGCTTGGGAAAGTATTTGCCTCAGCAAAGGGTGATTCCCCAAGCAGTAGCAGGGCAGCCCTGTCTTACAGTCAAGTGGAGTTCAGTGCTCTGGATGAGCAGTGCAGGGTGAGCCAGGATCAGGTCCCATGGAGCTCCTTATGGTAATCACGTTTCCTGGGTACTGCCTGTGATAGATGTTTAATTATGTTTTATAGGAAGTAGTTTTACTGAGTGGCTCTTAAAATGCTTTAAAGCTGCGTAGTTGGCAGCGCTCCATCTGCGAGGCCATGGAGGGGTGAGGAGAAGTGTGTTAGCTGATAGGAACCACTGCACCTGCTGCATGCCCAAGGGTTGGACTGTGCCTGGCATGGCTGAGACAGGGTTTAGCAGGGTGACTTGGGTCACCTTGATTAAAAGCCTTTAAGAACTGGCCCCTTCTTAGGAGCAGGGAGCAAAACATTCCACCTCTAGCTCCTGACTGAAACTTTAGGGGATTCACTGGAGCAGCAAAGCTGTGTTTTTCGGCACCTTCCCAATCTCTTGGCTCACTTTGTGCTGCAGAAAACAGTGATAGATTCTGGAGCATGCGATTTCCCAGATGGGGCCATGAGGGGCAGAATCTCAGGTTCCCTCCTCTGAGGAGGTCCAGTCCCAGATTGTAGGAGTGCAACATGTGCTCCAGTGCCTGGGGCAGAAGCCTTGGGCTTTGCACAGCGAGATGTGAGATTTGTGGGACAGCGAGGGTGGTAAGTGCAGGATTTTAGCACCCCTGTACAAATAAACACCTCCTTACACCCCTGCCTTTTTATGCTAAATTGTATGATGGCCCTAAGGGGAGGGTGAGGAGAATGTACATCACAGGGAGTCTGGCACACTGGAAGCTTGTGTAATAAAGCCAGTTTGAAGTTGAACTGAGCACAGGAGATACCTGGATACTGTAACTGATGCTTTATTCAGGTTCCAGCCTGTCTCAAGCTCATATTAATGTGCAGTTCCACAAATAGGCTTTTTTTTTTTTAATCTCAAAAGGAAATAGGCACTGGTTTCTGTTACCTTCCAGTAGGATTTAAACTACTTTTTGCACTCTGCTAACCCCAGCTCCAAATTTAACCTAGGTAAAAAATTGAGGAGTTTAAGGAGCATGCACAGAAGTATCAGCCAACCCTCTGCAGAGCCCGTCGGAGGCTGGCAGGAGTCCGTGCTGTGACAAGCTCCGGTGCCGCCTCATCAGCCACATCTCAGAGCGACTAACCACAGCTACCACCGTGGCAGCCCGTGCTCCCTGGCCATATCCCGCTCCCTTGATGGTGTGATAGTCATTAGGGGATAAAAATGTCCCCAAACCTGGAGAGAGATTTATCTATAGCAGGTAAAGTTGCTGTCATTTAGCTCAACTGGTCTTTCCAGCTTCAGAGGACCAGGGCTCTGAGTCTTGTGCTGTCCTTCCCTTGCTTTTATAACCCACTCCATGATATCCTACTTCTTGCCCAGCTGCTGGCTTCAGCTGCTGCAGGAAGAGCTGTGTTAGCAGCGGAGCCCCCAGCCAGCTGCAATGCACCAGCACAGCACCTGGGCACAGCTTCAGCCCTGGCTGAGCTCTCCGAATTGGCTTTCACGGCTCTGACTCTGCCCACAGCGGTGAGCGGGGCAGGAGCTGTGAGGGCAGCAGGCAAAGGCTTCTCTGGGGTTTTCTCCCAGCCATGGGGCTGCGTGAGGCTTTAGGGCTGCACCGTGCAGGGAGTAAAGCGCGTGGCACACCATAGCTAGCTGCAGCAGAATGTTTATTAGTAGGAAAGAACATTTAGGGGATTTCAGTAGGTGAATTTTTTTTGAACTGTTGGTATTCACCATACATTGGTTTTCATCAAGATTTTTCAATGTCACATATTTATATAAGAAAGCAATAATTCATATTTAGGTGCAATCAGTAATTCCAGTATGAAAAAGCACCATGTCACAAAACAATTTACAATACAAAAGTCTTCAAAATCTAACATTTAAAAACAATATATTTGTTCAACAGTAATAACAATACAGTAAAAAAATTCTTATTTCCCTTCAAACAATACTGCTTATATATTTTGGCACTCAAAAAGAAACTATCACAAATGTGCCTTTTTAGCCACACAATGCTGTTTTGTGAGTGTCTATATAACAAAGAAAACCATGCTTTTGAAGTCAGTAGTTTTCCAGGTGCAGTTTAAACTGCTTTCCCCATTAAAAAGGAAAAAAAAAAAAACCTGAAAAAAAAAACTCCTAAGCTGCAGCATGTCTTGTCTTTTGGCCCACGACACAATCTGGAGAAGCATCTCTCAGACTCAGTCCATCTAGTAAGTCAACCCTGCCTGAAAGGCTGGATCCGAGTCCCACTTCACTCTCCAAACCTGACAAGAAATGTAGACCTAAGCAACCCAAATGGTCCTGTCTTTTAGGGACTGACCCCAAGTTCTTGCCATATTAAGCACCCCAATAAGATTCTAACCCTAAAATTGCTGCTCAGGCTCTTCTTTTCCTTAATTCCCCCCCAGTTTTAGTTAATTCATTTTAAAGTCACTTGCACAAATGGTCTTGCAATGTGAGCCCACCATTTTTGTTCTGGCACAGCCAGCAGTTCCAAGGAAAACCAAGTTCCAAGGAACATTGGGTCAGCTAGGGGTAAGGGAGCCTGATGCCAGTGGGGTGCCCCGGGTCAGGAGACATTCCTTCCAGGTCTCCTCCTGGGGCCAGGGCTGGCACACAGCATGGGAGGGGGAAGCTTGAATCTGAGGGAGGGAAGAGAAAACTAGACTTTTCAGGAAAAATTAGTTTCCACTCAAAACTGACCCCTATTAAAAGAAGAACGCAGGTGCTATGTGCCGGGTGAAACACCGGTGCCTGCGTGCAGCTATGACAGCCCCTGAAAAAGGCTGATTCTAGTGAACATGCAGTCCTTGGTGCTATCTCTAATAGCTGAACAATAACAAAAGAAAAAATTAAATAGTTTTTACATCTTACATCAAAGATGCCACTACAAAAACACAATAATACCACACATTAATTAGTACAGTCTTAAAAATGCAAACCAACACTGGTAAGACTCCCATACATTCTGCGTATCATATGTACAGAGGAGAACAGCTTCTCGAGAGGAGAGGACAGTCACAGAGAGATAATCTGCTCTTTTTGGAGTACGTTGCATAATACAATATCAGCATAAGAAAACTTTATTCTAACACCAAGAGCTCAGGAAAGGTCCTAACTGGAAGTTAATAGCTGGGGGAACCATGCATGTGCTGGGGGGCACAAAACATACACAACCCTGTGCCAAATTCTCTGTCTCTTTTCATGGCCTGATGATCTACTTTCATTTTACCAGGTAGGTTTAACATTGCTCTGCAGGTACAGACTCCCAAAGCATGGAACAACACAGGGCCACATCCCCAAAAGCTGCACCTGGTGTGCCTGAAAGCCGCTCGCCTCTACATGTCCTTCTCATGGGCTTTGCCTGGCAGAGAACTAGCTGGAGACTCAGGATACCACCAGGTAAGCTTACAACAGAACCAGGGGGTAAATTAACACATCACAATAGCTGTAGGCAACAACACACAGGACACTTGCAATCCTAGACAGCTGTAAGAAAAATATGCAGACCAAATTAATTTAATTCATAGTTGTCCATCTCCTTTCTGAATGGTGAAAGTCTTCCTTTGGATATGTAGGTTTGCTTAAAAAGCATTCATCTAGAGAGGTATCTAGTTTGCCAAGACACAGGATATGCTGAACTCCATGCTGCTGCAGTGAGACTGCTCATAGTAGATCATTAAAATTCGATTTGTTATCTCTACTCTGTGCTGCAATGAGGCTACAGCCTGAGGGAGCAGAGAAAGCTCTCCCTGTGGAATGGTCATGGACTTAAATAGGAACTGGACACTTTGATCCATTCAGCTCTTGGCCATGTTTTATCTCAATTTATTAGTTTCTACATCATCCAAAATACCTGCCCAAATTTAAACAAATTGTTGTGATTTAATCCCAGTCAGCAACTAAGTCCCACAAAGCTACTCATTCACTCCCTTCTAGCGGGACGGAGAAGAGAATTGGAAGGGTAAAAGTGAGAAAACCCATGGGTTGAGATAAAGACAGTTTAATGGGGAACACAAAAGCCCAATCCACAAGCACAGCAAGGCATTCATTCACCAGTTCCCCTGGGCAGGCAGGTGTTCAGCCATCCCCAGAAAAACAGGGCTCCATCACAGGTAATGGTGAGTTGGGAAGACAAATGGCATCTCTCTGAACTTCTCACCCTCTTCCTCCTTCTTCCCCCTCCTCTTTACATGCTGAGCATGACACCACATGGTCTGGGGTATCCCTGGGGTCAGCTGGGGTCAGCTGTCCTGGCTGTGTCCCATCCCATCTCCTTGTGCACCCCAAGCTCCCTTGCTGATGGGGTGGGGTGGGAAGCAGAAAAGTCCTTGACACCATGCAAGCACTGCTCAGCAATAATGAAAACATCCCTCTGTTATAAACACTATTTCCAGCACAAATCCAAAACTTACCCTTGGTCTAGCTACTGTGAGGAAAATTAACTCTGTCACAGCCAAAGCCAGCACACAAATGTGTAACTACTTTTGCATCCATCACATCACTCACTCAGCAATAATTAAAAATCAAAAGGTATTAGGTACTCCTGTCAGAGGAGGACAACATTGGTCACTTCAGGTTCAACAGCAAAATAATGCTGAATATACAAATATTAACTACAAGACTGCTTGGATAGAATTGAAGTGAGCAAGTGGAAGAGATAAACATATTGAAATGCAGCTCAATCTGTCTCCTTGAAGCAAGTGTGCAGACAAAAATAATCCCTGCTGTAATTAAGCTCTTCATTTTTACCAGGCACGGTGTGCCCACCTCACTAGTAATTGCTCAGTCGGCTCTGCACTTGGGGTCACTGGGACTTCTGCATAAGAGCTGAAGGACCACCAGGGCTGAATCAAAGAGAATGCAAAATAATGAAATAAATCACAAACACGCCTAAAACATGAATAAAAAAATTAAACACAAAATACCAAAGAAACATGATTTTGTGGAGCATTCCTACGACAAACATCGAGCATGATGTCTTTAGTAACCTTCCTTAGATCCTTATCAGATTGAAACCCTGGATATGTTTGTTCTTTTTTTTCCAGATACTAATAAAAAACTATTTGGTTGCCCTGGAAATGGGAATAAGATAATGACAGAAAATAAAAAGGTGGTGGTAGCAAGGAACTACAAGTTCTCCCCCAGACAACCACGCTGGACCCATTAATCTTCCTTCTGAGTGCAGCCAATGAGCAGCACAAACGAAGTTTAGAATCTTAAGAGGATTTTCTCAGGTGGGTTTACTAATCACCATCATCCTGTCATCCCATTTGGCGGGGAAACGTGAGGCCAACCCTGAACACGACTGAAACCCCTGTCCCCAGGGAGGAGAAAACCAGAGGTCACACCCTCAACACTTGTTTTTGACAGATAGCAGGAAGTGTTTCTGCCTGATATTACTATGCCAAAATGATCTCGTGGTGCACAGCATCTGGGTGCTCCTGCAGGATTGGGGCACTGCACACTGCATGGGGATGCATAGGAAGGTGCTGCTCCAGCCTGGAAGAAATCAGCTCTCTGTGGAGTAAACCAGTGCAGCAGAGAGCGAGCACCAGTCAGATTCAGTCTGCAGTGCCTTAACGAACACAGTAATGAAAACCATGTTGTTTCAGAGGTTCAGTGTGCCCTCAAAATGTTCAATACTGCCATTCTTAATAATAGGAAATAAATAGAGTGGTACACACAGGTGGGCCAAAGACTGGGAACCAAATCAGAGCCTGTTCCATTTAAGTGCATCAAGCTTGGCTCCTCCACATGTCAAGGGCTGGTGATTGTTATTTGTTCACACAGAGCCTGGGGATGGCAACTAGGAGGTGGCTGCAAAGACTTGGAGAGCTGGACAACCTGAGCACATGCCCTGGGAAGGTGAGAATGTCTTTGGTATAAGGTCAGGGCAAGAGGGGAAGATCTAAAACATTTCAGGTGCACAGTAAGTGAATGCTGTGCAGAAGTGGGTGTCTGTTTTGTGCCTCAAGATCTAGGAAGCCCTCAGCCTGCCTAATAATCTCAGATTACCATGTCTGTGGCAGGATCCAGAGTCCCCAGCCTCACTTGAAGCAGCCCAGGAGGGACCGTGGACTGGGCTGGTGTAGAGGAGCTGTTCTGTGCTGGCTACTGCTACGAGGGTTTCACTGTGCAAATTCAGACCCTGGGCTACAGGCAGGGACGTTTTTACAGTTTTTCGTTTCTTTAGTCTTTTCACATTTTTCACTACAACTCAAGCTCTTTTTTTTGCTTTGCTTATTGTGCACTAGTCAGCATTTTACAGGTGATAGCTTAATCCTGACTACACATTAAAATAACACAACCTGTGGGAAACGATAAAATCAAACCTGTACATAGCAAGAAGCCCCTTGCATCTGGCCTTTCCAGCTTGTTAAGATACAGAACAGTACATCTGAAAAGCTTTATACCTTATTCTGTGAAAATCCTCACCCCTGAAACAACTCAGTATGGATAATTTGGAAACAACAGCAGCAAAAGCCAGGATGGAATAAGGGATGCTGTTGAGACACCCATAGTAGACAGGGGTATTTTCTACAAGGGGCAAGGAGGTTGACTGTGCATCCAACTGATGGTTCTACTGCTCTGAAGGCCAATGGCTCCTGAAGTCCCTCAGCAGTGGTCTTGGTTTCCAGCTAATGTCACTGATTTCCATGCCAATTTACAATCCCTGCTGTTTTTCTATGTGCTTAAAACACAGATGTTCTTTCCACCTTCCCCAGCCTGCAAAATGACACCTGGGCTTTGAGAGTCAATGGAGCTTTCCCTTCTTCTTTTCTGCCATGAGCGGGAATGAACTCCTACAGGCAGTGTTTTGCCCTCAGCTGCACTTAGGGAAAGCGTTATGCTCATCCTGGGAGCTCTTTGTTCAGTGCCTGCTGGGGCACAGTGAACAGCTCTGCTGCTTAGAGTGTATTTTGTCAGCACCTCTGACAGAATATGCAGCAGACTGAGCTGCTCACACAGAAGGTGCCATTTCTCGTCAAGTCCTATCTGGAAACACATCACACCATGTGTCTGACATATCACTGCTGTTTATCTTATCTGCCTACTGCACAATCAATGGAAAACTCTACATGCAGCTCTGAGCACTGCTCAGTTATCTGGCACTTGCCACGTTTCTCTGCATTTCTAAGCACAAGTTCTGCCAGCGATACCAGGAAAACCAATTTTCTCCACTTTAAGACTCCTACATGAGATCCCACTTAGTAAGACATAGAACAAAGAATGCATCCAAACACTTCTGCAAAGGGTAGGTGAAATATTCTTCTCCACCAGTCTTGCACCAGGTACTCAACATCTAACTCCTGAGCCCAAGGACTGCCATGCCAGGAAACTGAGGGAGCACCATGAGAAAGACAAAAGGGGGTGCTGGTGCACTGGGTGTTCAGGAAGACTTGTCCAGCCCGTCCCTCCAATTGTTTCACTTGGCATTTGTAGGCTAAACTGCAAAAGGAAACTCTTGAAGGATGCCTCCTTGATCCCGACCTGCTATATTGCTATCGTGTTGCATCTACACCAGTGGTGCTAAAAGAAGAGAGTTTTAAAAGAAGGAGGCAGCTCAGCTCAGGGCATTTGTTCTGAGGCAGGAGATTCCCTTCTCACTGCCACATGTCCCCAAGGACCTGCCAGTTGTCACCGTGTTCTCTGGTTCACATGTACTGAGACATATGGCCAAGGCCATCTTCTCATCGTAGCTTAGTCTGCAGATTAGTGCTCGACATCAAGTTACCACAGTTCACCAAGTTTCCGTGAGTCAGCTGAGACAACGCTCTGCCCACAGCAATGCAAGGTAATGTGACTTAACCTGGTCTGCAGTGAAAGAAAATTAAGCTAAGCCACATTATTGCACTTTTGCTTTCAGTGAAGAGAGCTGAAACGTCCTGGGGCTCATCCCCCAGGGGCAGTGTTCAAACCATGGGGACTTGGTCATGTGAGACTACTTCCTGTGCTGGTATACAGTATTTCTCACACAGAGCTCATCCAGCTACAAAATTTACACACTTCTGGCTTACTGTTTTAATCAGAAGAAAATGTGGAGGTCGTGCCGCATAACAGAAAAACAAAGGACAAAATGCAATAAGGTAAAAATCCTACAAGCTTCTAAGAATTGCAAGGGAACGGCATAGCTCTTGGTACTTCAGGAACATCACTGCTGTGAACTGACAGAGCTTCAAGTAATGTTGAAACATAAGCATTTCTTCAGTCCCTCTCAAACTCCCAGTGCTCACAAAAACACGTGTTGGTTTTACAAGGGTTGTGTTCCCTTTTCCCTGCCCAAAGCACCCTAAAACAAAGAGAGGCTACTGCAAAACTCACAAGTCACAGTCCTCACTTCACATCTTCTGTTTGACAAGCTGACTGGGAACGTCAGATAAATGGGACTGGCGTTTTCCATGAGTTCAGTCTACATGTGGGATGTACGCATTAATTCCTTTCAACAACGCATGAGTGAAGGCTGCCTCTTGCACATGCAACTAAAACTAGAGAATGCATCTACAGAATTGAGAAGTGATATGAAATAGTATGTGCTGTCTGCCATCCTTCCTTTATGGAGATATTGCTAATGAATCACTTGAAAGTGTCTGTCTTGCTGTGCTATTTTATACAGGATACACCACTTTGCCTTCAAAAGCTTTATGAAGGCAATTATGATTGCAAATGCAAATGACAGCAAAGCAGAAAATTTCAGTCTGAGGCGCAGCACACCACTGCTGTCCTGCTGATCTGAGGTCTGCAGATGTTCCTATCACAACTCCAGCTATGAATCACTCTTTATGCAGAGGCAGGGAAAGAAAGGGATAGTTAATAATTTAAAATAATACCAATCATCAGTGGCAGTCAGGTAAAAGAATAACCTTAGTTCACTCTGTAAATGTTTATACAACACCCTTATCTACAGCTATGTCCTCTGCAGCTGTAAGTTAATTCTTATTATTCCAGATTTTGTGAACTGTGGGAAGCATTACATCTCTGCTGCCCTGGGCTCAGAGCACAGGTTGTGTTTTCAAACACATGTTGTAAGGGAGTAACATGGGAGGTGAGCCTGGCCCCAACACCCCAAAACTACTGAGCAAAAACAAAGAGATCAGGTTCTGAGCCAGAAGTGTCTTGTAAAATGAAAAAGAGGTGGTATGCAGTCACTTAAATAAAAGGCAATATTTTAAAAGCTCCTGTCACATGCAACTGCTTTCACAGCATTAAGAACATGGAACCTTAGGAAATATCTGTGTTCACCTTCAGTAAATGCCAGCTTCCATAGGCCTGGGCTGCTTTGGATGTGGGTGCCTGCACTGAGGTTAGAAGTTCAGCAGGGATCATCTGGTGTCACCTTGTCCTGCCCACACAGGGGTGGTGATGGAGCACCCCCAGAGTGGCTGAGGCAGCAGCAGTGGTCGTTCCCATCTGGCAGAGGAGGGTGTTGAACAGTGCATGCCCACTGACCTTCCTTCAGCAATCCCCAGCAGTCTGGTCAGGCTTCTGCTGAAAAACAACCCTAAAGCACTCAAGAGAGAATATAACTTTCAAAATCCATGAGGTGATGGATATGAGAGAGAGGGCCAGTACCTCTCCAGGTAAAGCAGAAAATTACCTTGAAGAAGGTAGGCACAGACTCTCCTTCGAAGGGTTAATTTGTGCACATAGTGCTTAATTGGGAGAATGAGATAGGGAACATTTTCATCAGCCAGAAGAATTGGTGCAAAACTTGCCACTGTTGCTCTTAACATCTGAAAGTGCTGGGTATTAAAATCTGTTTGTGTCTGTGGTTGGGTCCTCTTTGCTTTCTTATTTTCCCACACTCAGCTCAGTATTTTGATGATTGTAATGGAAATAGATCATCAATTGGATTTTTGTGCTTGAAGACATTTATTGAGTGTCATTAGCCACTCATAAAAATTTTAGTACAACTGATTAACAATGTTATTTTCAATTTACTTTTATTTTCTCTTAACATGCTTTGCACTTCACACCTGGCAAAGCAAATGGTATGGAAAAATTAAGTATAGGGTTGTTTCTGTCAGTTATTGTACATGCTAGCTAGTGTTCCACAGAAGATTATTTATACTCAACTCCTTATTCATGACTTCTAATTAGTACTTAGCTAATCGTCATCTGCAAAGCAGACTTATTTTACTTGGTTTATTTTAAATTAAGGCTATTGGGGATTAGCATCTACAAGGTCACTTGACAAAATGCCAGCTTTGCCTGTCAGACAAAGGTTACTCTAATGAGCTCATAAATTCCCAACACTGTGCTCTGCCTGCATGGGTACCTCTCCAACAGGATCACAAAGCAGACTTCAGCTAATGACTGATTAATGCCAATTTAGTCAGCATAATGCCTCCTGTTGCTAAAGCTTTTCCAGCTCTTCTGTCGCAACAGCGCTTGTAAAGTCCCTAAGAAATCCCACGTGTGTACTTTGCATACAGCAACTTCAACCAAAGAATAAAATTTTGCAGCAGCAAATTTCAGAACTCCTGCATCTAGGCGAAAAGATAAACATTCAACATTTCTCTCAAGAGCTGATCTTTTTTTAATTTTTATATATATAAATATATCATAAAGCGTACCATTTCCTCATTTCAGTACAGATTTTTTGAACTTTACTAAAATAAATGAAATATAAATGCTACAATTTTATGTTTGAAACAAATTTTGATGACAGCCTTCCCCTAAGAGCAGGCCCAGAAACTCTGTTAGCTACAATGAGAGAGACAAAAACACCCCCAAAACTTCCTGCTATGCAAGAGCATTCAGAACAGCAGACGCACCTTAGCTGGAGCTGCTTGCAGGTGTCTGTGAGTTCCTCACGTGAATGCCCACTCTCCTTAGTAGCAACTGCTTTATTACTAACCTGAAAATTTCACATTCAACATGTGTCTCCCTTAAATTCATTGTCAAGACCCAGCTTTTCATATCTGTTTCTGCTTTTGCTGATCCCAAACGGCAAGAGGTATTGTCAGTTGTGGATTTGGAGATCAGGATTGCAAATTGCTGAATTTGCAGATAAAGCCATATGATTTCAACCACTGTAAACCTAGTAAAAAAATGTCAACCTTCATTTTGTCCCTTCGCCTTCACAACCTGGAAAGTGTTCACAGCATTGAAACAACGAGGCATAGGAGTGGATGATATACCCCGCACATGTTTTGCACTTTCATACTTCTTCCCTGTCTTTGACCTTAACTGGTACCTCCTGGATAGGAGAGGAGGTTTCAGGTGAATCCTACCCCACCCATCACAACCCCTTTGGTTCAGCCTTACTACACTTTCAGGTCCTGCAGGTGAATACTTAACAACTAAAGCAGCAATCTAAAATCTGTCAGTGTGTCTTGCTGCCAAGGGGTTTGTTGCTGGTTTACTCCTCCTCAACACGCACCTTCCAAAACAGATACATTGAAACAAACAAACAAACAAACAAAATGAAATTTTAAAAACAATGATAACACCACAATATCTGTTTAAAACAGTACTGCCCGTGCTCTGGACAAATTGTTAAGAGCAATTCAGCATTCTTATAATTAATCCACAACAAAAGAAGCTATAAGATGCCACAAATGAAGGCATAACTGGCCATACAGAGGCAACACTACCATGAATGTTGTTTGGCAAGGAAAAAAAAAAGCAGATACATAATTCATCCAAAGGACAGGTTCAGAACTGCCCGGCACTGCTGGGATCACATTGCAGGAGACGGACTATGGATGGATCACTCTTGGCGCCTCGGATGAACTCTTCCAGAGAGAGCTTTCCTAGAAAAGAAACAGGTTTACTTAGTGTGTGTGGTGGACTGCAGCACACCTCTCAAGCCTCTGGACAAGCATGATGAAAGGAAGCTGGGGAAGCCCAAGGAAAATCCCTGGGAAAGTAGCCCTACCAGGTGAAGTCCTGCCTGCCTACACCCTGTTGGCCTTGTGGGTTGTCCCATGTGTGTGGGAGGCTGCCTACCATCACGGTTGGTGTCCATCTGGCGGAAGATCTTCTCAGTCCTCTTCTCTGGTGTTGACTCATCTTCCGGCATCTTCATTACAGAAGAAACCATCTTATAGATTGCCTGTGCGATAGACAGGAGCAAAGAGCTGGTAAGAAACACATTATCTTACTGCAAGGGTACGATGATCTTCTCATGACAGAAACAGGCAGAAAATATCCTGGGAGCACCAGCAAGACCTGCTCTTTGGATGCTGAAGGGTGTTGGGTGGCACCAGTACATGCAGCTTCCCTCTTCAGTGGGACACTCGTTTGTGAAATACTGTTTCTTTACTTAGTCATGGTCAAACACCATCTGGGTTTGCACTAAGGTTACATTTTCCCTTATTAAAACAGTCATTGGATGAATTTATGATTTGTACAACACATTAGGCAATGGCAGCTCCCAGAGCCTGGAGGAACAGCCAGACCACCAAGGTCTTGTCCCACGCTGTGATGAATCTCCATGCTTTGGCCACACAGGCTTCATCCTCACCACACCTGTCTCCTCACCCTGCCTTTGCTTCTCTCCCATCTCCTTTCTCTCCCTCCTTGGTCAGCATCCTGTCCAGGTGAAGACCAGTGACTCACTCCCTGCATTCGCTGCATCTCACAGATAACAAAGACTGGACCATCAAGGAGGTGGCCTTTTCATTGGGGGCTGGTGTGTGTGCACGGCTCAAAATCCCATTCACAATTTGCTCCTCAGAGACCAGATGTTCTGGTCTCACAGAGCACCACTATAGCTATTCTCTGCAGAAATGCATTAGTCACATTTGGTACCAGCTGCCCCTGAAAGAGGGATAATGTTAATTTTAAAATATGGATGAGGATCTGTCTCTGCACTGGTTACCCAAACCTTGTTGGCAAACATAAGCATGCAGCACAAGTAAACACCAGGGCTTTGTGTTAGGTATCTCTGCGGTGCCACAGCTGGGAGAGCAGCAGCACCCAGACGGCTGCAGGGTGATGGCCCCGGGGGTTCCTCCTAGCCATTTGGAGGGGCAGCACATCCCAGCCCAAGGCAGCATTGCCCTGGTCCAACTGGCCCCTTCTGCTACCCACTGCAACTTGTTGGCTGTTGCCTTCAGTCACCTGATTGCTTCAGTTATTTGTTCCTCCTTTCCCCCTGCTTTGGGAAGGGGGTCCTTGGTGCAAGCCAAGATTTCTCACTGAGTCACCCCTCTTCCCCTTCATGAAGGCACTCTGCCTAGCCGCTCATATCATCTGGCTCAGGATCCCCAAGGACTGGCTCCAGGAATGTAACAGCACAGATGGAGGATGCCACTAAGCAGCACAGACATTTTACACTCAGAATAGGGAGCATCCACTTCCTTGGCCATGTTGCTGACTTCTCCTCTGCCAACAGCTCACCTTTCACATCTCATGGGCTTTAAGTAACTTAAAGACTTAGACCCTAAGAAAGGCATTTGTCTGTTTAATTATTTATCCCTCACTTTTGCTCAGCATAATCAAACATCTGCTCCCCCAGTTATGTCACCAAGAGTGTGGCTGTGGTTTTCAGGTCTGCCCTCTGGTAAGTGTAACACAGGCTATGGACCTGAGCAGGGGAATAGAGATGAACATTTCAGCATGAACAGCTGCTGTCTGAACAGAAAAGTGGTGCACACCCTTTTAGTTATCATCATCATCATCATCATCATCATCATCATCATCAATCATCATCATTTGTACTCCATGAGTGTCCAAAGGCTCCCAAGAGAATCAGTGTTCCAGAGTACAGGGCAGAGCCTCAATACAGGCAGGGAAGTTGTCCACACAACCATGATACTCTGATACCAGGAGCACAGTAGAAAGGATGAACATGCAAGCATGTAAACACAGGGATGAGGAAGCTGGGGGAATGAGGCAGTAGGGAAGGAAAAAAGTGGAGAGGGTGGACAGTAAGAATTTAGACCTTACTCATCCTCATCTGCATGCAAGGCTTGCAAGGGTCAGAGCAGAGATGAGGCTTATAAATCTGCCAGTGTTTAAGCATCTGAAGCTGTCTGGCTTTTGTCTGGGGTAGGAAGAGAGGTGGAGGGGTCACTCCCTCTCTCTGGGTGAGAGGACGGCAAAGCAGAGAATCTGCATTAAAAGTGTGGGAGGAATGCCCCAGACCGGGAGTGAGGGTGTGTTTACCCTGATCAAAGTAACCATAGTAAGAATATGCAGATTTTTAGGACAAAAAAAGCACTTCAGGATGACTTCATCCTACAGGGTCCTTTTCACAGAGGCGTGTGAAGGGAATAACAGATGAGATATTCTAGGAAAGCCAGATGGGAATAACATAGTAAGCGTTCCTTTCATGCTGAAAATGGTTACTCTGGACAAATTCTTATGTCCTTACTCAGAAGTTCATTGGGAAGTTTTCCCAAAGTAAAAGCCAGCTAAAGCTGATTAAGAATCTTAAGACTTGCCCCATATTAATTCAATGCAGCTACACAAAACTCTTTATTGTATGTTTGAAAGAGCAAGCTCTGAAAGGAATTTGGTTTCATGTGATAATTGCATAGAGCTGGGCTGTACCAACCCTGGGCTGGGACCTGGGACTGAAAGGCTGCAGGGATTCCACTCCACATGGAGAGCAACTTCTCAGTTACCCAGAACCTGAGCTGAAAACCATCAGTGGCATTCAGCACTAAAAGTTGTTACCTGTCAGCAGTCTCCTGAATCAGGGCAGCTTTAACAGGTGAACTTCTGTCAGGAGTGCCCCTTACAGCTCCCTGGCACCCCTCAAGGTCAGCAGGAAGTTGTACCTTCAGAGCCCTGTGTACATCACTGGAGCAAGCACAGGCTCCAACTTCATCTCCTGCCCTGCTGAACTCTCTCCTTTGATTTTCTAGCTGCATGTGGATGAGCAGCAAGGGGTGATTTTAGGGCAGATCTCATCCCTTTGTCCATTCACACAGGTTTTGCTCCCAGTTGCTGGCTGCTGCTGCTGCACTGAGGCCAGAAGCCTTGGTGAGGGCTACATTTTCCTGGTATACTTGGCAAACTGGCAAAAAGCTCCTTATGGTGATGGCAGCAGCAATGACAGCACAAATTTTCAGTTGATTCTTTTTACTCTGTTAAAATAAATTCTGATGGCTAAAAGTCTCACTGAAGTGAATGACTAGCCTGAAAATGTTATTTTCCTCTCAATCTCATGGAGATTTTTGACACTGTCTTTATGGAGCCATATCAGCTTTTGCTTCTTCCCATACCAGGTTCTGTTTCTTCTTGGCCTGCAAGTAAGATATCTCAGCAAGTGAAATGTGTGTGCTCTGTTTTTATTAAACTGAAAGTGTTATTCTTGTCTCTGCTCAGTATTCTTAAAATGCCTTTTGAGTCCATACAGTGAAAAAATGTATCCTTAGAACAAGGTTTCCATCTCTCATTTGAACTCTTATTTTAAGAGACTAGCCAAATATATCCTGTTTCAGCAAGAGGAACAAATCTTCTAACTGGTTTGCAGCTATTTTTGAATGGACTGGGCTATTTAGATTATAGGTAAACATATGGGAGACATGAAAAGCCTGAGACATGAATCTGAGAGGAACTGTGACAAGGTCTGTCAAGAGGGCAGGCTATGAAGCCTCTTCCCACAGTAGTCTGCAGATGTGCTACGCCTGGTAAGTGCAGCAGTATCCCATGTACCTTCTTTTTTTGAGGCTCTACAACTGTCAGCCCACCCCTAAAGTCCTTCAGCTTCCAAACTGTGCAGTTGGCTCCATGTTGATCTCTAGGCAGGGCTTTTTGGAGACTGGCCTAGGGATGCTCACGGACAGGCATGGTGAGTCTGCACTGGGCTGTGCCTGCACGATGGTGTACAGGACGTAAAGGAATGCAGGTGCTTTGCCATCTAGCATATCACTTTGCAAAGAAAACAGACTTTAGAAAGCTGTTATGGACCATTCACATTCATCTTCTTGGCAGTTGGCCAGCCACGAGGGCTCCTGTGGGACATCTTCACCAGCAGTTCTGCTGTTCCAGTGCTGCTGCTGCTGCTACCACTGTTACCTCAATCTCCTTAATGCAATGCTGAGCAAGAGTGCAATGCCCGCATTGCCTGCAGTGCTGTTAGATTAGGCCAGAGCAATGGAAAGGAAATGCAAGGAAGCATCAGCATAACAGTGAAAATCACTGCAGAGAGAGGGCTTTCAAAGCACAAAGAAAAACAGACTGAAAAAGAAGTGTGCCCTGCCCCTATGCTATTTAAAATACAGTAATCCCACAGTAACAGGGACAGTATTTTTCTGTGAAACTCAGACTTTTACGCTAAAGGTGTTTCTTTTAGCATTCATTTTGATATATTATCTCACGTAAAAATCCAAATGAAAACATAATCCTGCTCTATCAATTTGTAAATGTATGCTAGATAAGGGACTTGCAATAGGTTCCTTTGAGACATATATGAGAGATATATCAGAGTTCTGATTTTCACTCTCAGAAAAATTGTGATGGCTGAGGGCCCACAGGAAGACATTTGATACAGAATCCTGTCATTTCATATGAAAAAATAATTGTCTTTCATAAATGAAAGTGATAGTTGTTTGCTGGCTTTTTGTATCTAATCACTCTACATTAAAGGAACCTCTCAACAAAGTAAGTAAATATGCTCATCTACTTCAGTTTCAGATATCAGCTGAAGACATTTCCAGAGACTACACAACAAATCTCATCCCGCTGGGAGGAGCTACAGGTGACCAGTGCAATACAGGGTGATCACTGCATCCAAAAACCCTGAAAGAAGAGAACAGGGTGAGATCTACAAGCACCTTGCCTTATGGGAAGCTCCATCACGGAAAGGGCAGCTTCACTAACTGAAAAATTGCTGGTAGTCCACAGTACAGAAATAACTTTTTCAGGCTGTTCACTTCCATAATTGCTTTTTGTGTGGTCCCTAAAAATTGGGTCCCTCAAAATGAGGTGAGATTATAAGCATCATGCAGTTGAGTTTCACATTCAGTCTGAAAGGATGTGAGAGCCAAACCTCTTAAGAAGTGCAGTGGGATGGCTGGAGTGCCAGGCTGAGGGCTGTGCACAGCCAAAGTGCTGCTCGGGGTTGGATACACACATTGACAGAATGTTGCCCTACACTGATCCCTAAGCTGCAATTTTGTTTGATGATGACATCATGGCTGTAAAGGACAATGCCATGATTCGGTACTGACATGAATATGAAGAGGAGGCAGAGCATTTCAGCCTCTAAACGTGCTGGCAAGCAGATCTGGGGTAACTGGAAAAAGCTTCCGGCTTTGCTGGTCCTCGTTTGGCTCACTACAGAAAATCCTGCCACCGATGTTTCCATTTCATTTGACATGAACAAATTTGTGGCCTTGTTCTCCCTGTTTATAAATCTCCTCGCCTGGGGGGCTTGTGCTGCCTCTTGGCATGGTGCCTTCCCAGGCTCCTCGACAGCACTGAGGGGTCCAGCAGCCCCCGGGGTGTCTCCTCCTCCAGAGGAGCGGACAGTCACCAGGGTTTGGCTCCTTGTGTTTCCTACGTACTATGTTAGTTCTTTTGGGATTCTTTTTGTTTTTTCATGAGGAGAAATACAGCCAGAAAAACAGTAAATGACAGACTATTTACCCTGCCTGGGGGAGAGGAAGATTTGTAAGGAACAGAGGATCTTCTAATGCAAATATTCCATGGGGTTTGTCACGGCACAGAGACAGGGAGGTCCTGCTCCTCAACTCAAGACACAGGAACACAAAACAGACTAAGTGAAAGATGACACAGAAACTCTAGATTTGCAGCTAGTTCTTGGATCTGGTCTTGCTGAAGCAGTGCAAGTACTGGTGTTGGCCACTGTTTGAAGGATTTGAGAAGGGCCCTGGTAGAAAGACAGGAGCACCAAAAGTTAGGCTGACTCCGTACATGCAGCTTGGCATCACAGCCTGTGATTTGTGTGCATTATGTTTCCTTGGTTTTCAGTGCAAATGTAAGTCTAAATTGTTCGCACTTCAGAATTTCCAGGGAAAAGAAAAGGATCTTGATAACAAGCTTGCTTTTTGTTGGTTTTTTTTAACGGTGCTGCATTATACAGATTCAAGCTGTGTAAATACACTGCCATATAAAAAATGTTTTAAATCTTTCAGTGGAGTGATGTGCCTCAAGGGCAAAAACATATTGGAGAAACCCAAAGTGATGTGGGACTCCTACTAACACCACAAGAAAACACAACCAAAGAAGCTATGTATGGAATCATAGTCTACCCAGATAAGGTTTATCTATACTAGCAACTTAGTATGAAGACAGCTAGTATGATTCTAATAATGCAGACCTCACCGGAATTAGGCAGACAAAACACCTTTATAATATGTGAGCTGGTTCTTCATAATAACATGATTTCAAAGTAGATTTGCTTCTTATTGTGGAGGGAGCCTGCCTGCCTTAAAAGTACACTGCCTGCTTGTTCTAATATAACTACTTGGTTCAACAGTAATTAATCATTATTAATTGACAGGGTTAAGAGAATCCCATTTATCAGCAGGTTAATTGCTGTGCTCCAGCCCAACAGAGCTCCCAGGGAAGAAATATCCATGCAGCTTGTTGCTCAGGAAGAATTTGCAGTGGATATTAAATGTTGTAGTTTGAATTGTGACATGATCTTTGCCAAATGAAATAACATTTTATATCCAAGCAGTTATACAAGATCATAAACCAACGCTGCCTGTTTTTCATTCAGTGTCTCAGTGTATCCACTGCTTCACAATTTGCTCTGGAGGAGGGACCCCAGGGGTGCCTCTGAGCAGCACATACCTGCACGATTTCCAGCATCTCGGACTTACTGATATAGCCATTCCCATCCAGGTCATACATACTGAATGCCCACTTCAGCTTTTGCTCCAGTTTTCCTCTCGACGTTACACTCAAGGCTATGATGAATTCTCTGAAATCTATTGTTCCGTCTCCATTGGCGTCAAAAGTGCGGAATACGTGTTCTGCAAACTTAGAAGCGTCCCCGTAAGGGAAAAAGTTTCCATAGATTTTTTTAAACTCCTCCATAGATAAATGTCCACTTGGACAGTCTCTCAAGAAGCCTTTGTACCACTCCTGGATCTCATGTTCTGTAAAGTCTGTACTTTCTAGCAAATCTTGCATGACTTCGGGGCGTAATTTGCTGTTTTGCTTTCCCATATTGGAGTTAAAGTATTACCTGCAGAGCAAAAGCAAACACATATGAATTATTATTAATTATTGATACTGATTAGCTTGGAGACTGTAGAAGAACAGTATACTGTATTCTGAGTTTTCTGATGATGGTTCACTCTCGGGAATCAACTGAAACCTTGGACAATGTCCAGTACTACATGTATACTCTGAAAAATCAGTAAGCTGAATCTACATGTTGATTACATTGTTTATTGACAGTCTGGAGAACTGTAATTACACTGAATTTATTGCCATCCTATTTTGCCCTTGAAATCATGAGGTAAGAAATGGGTGTTGCAAGGTACAGCTGACCAGTAGCTGTGTGTTGCAGCACACCCTCCATCCCAGTCGTGAGGACCTGGCCTAATGAGATACAATTTTTGTACCTCTGGTGGAAACCAGATTGGTAGAGGCCTGTATTATCTTGGTCTTGTTCCAAAATGGGATCAAGGTGCAACTGCAGTGTATGCTGAAACCAGTAGCTCCAAGGCCCTTCCGTATATATCTTTATAACCAGAAAGCAACCCAGAAACTGCCTCTTTTGTTTGGCATGGACCAATTCCCATTTTACTTCAAAAGGAAGATAAAATCTGAAGAGATTTTATCAGTGGTAGATTCCCCCACCTCAAACTATAACTGTGTTTTTTAATCTTCCTTGCAGCCAAAAATGGGATCTGTTACTAAGTAAGAGTAATCTGGGTAGTCATAGCTCTTTGAAAAAACCCCTTTTTAAACAAAAATGAGAAAAGGAAAAAAAAAGTACACAGACAATGAAATTGGAAATTCATTTCCCTTAAATTAACCATTAAGAAGTAATATTGGATACAGTCTCTATTAAATCACCTTAATTATATTTCATTTAAGGCAAGTTGCTACATATCACATTGTGCAGCACATTAACTAGTGACTGATGCCTTTGGGTTTTAAATTTTGGAACCTGAGTATGTTGGCTCCAAAAGGCAACATCAGTTTTACTGGAAGCTTAACATTGTACTGATTTGTAGGAAGCCCTTCTCTATTGACAGAAACTTGCCTGAGAATTTGTCATGCAAATGACAGTCACAAACAAGATGTGATGTATGGATAACTAATGAAATATTGCAAAATAATTTAAACATGACTCACACTGTTGTCAGAATGGTGTCTCTGGCCCTGAGATGAATTTAATAATGATGACTGGAATGGCTAATGAGTATTCAATAAAATGTCCTTTCTTAACCAAGATATTACTTTTAAAAAATGAAGAATAATACAGTATCGATATATGACAGAGGCAGCTACTGAGAAATCTACCACCATTTGAAACTAATCTACTGTCTCTTCTGTTTGGCACTGGGAAGAAGAAATTGAAGCTGCCCTAGGTAGATGCTATTTTTTTTTCCAGTGGGAAGCTCCCCTTCTGCCCAAGGAATTTGAACTCCCCAAGGCAGCTAGAGGGCTGATTCCTCAATTCCTGTGTTCTTGGACCAGAATGACAGAAAAGCTGTATTTCTCAAGTGTAAAACTGTGGCATCCATCCTAGATCCATATGTGTCTCCAGGATCCACTGACGACTGTCTGGTAACAAACAGTTTGGTAACTGTATGTCCTTTCTAAACATGTTGCCTACACTGTTCATGGAGAACAGGCTCCCCTGCTCACACAGGAGGTTGGGAAGGGTGAAGAATCCTGCCCCATGGGGGCCTATCCATCTCCTGACCATTTCAGCAGCTTGATTGACTGTTGACCAAACAATATCTTTTCCTCCAAAGTGTCTCCAAAACACTTGAAAAGTGGAAGATGCCACCTTGTTGTGGTTTGACTCTGGCTAAGTGCTAGGCACTCACGGCAGTTGTTCACTCGTTCCCTCTCTCGCTACAGCTGGGTAGAGGAGGGAAGGAGAGGAGGGAAAAAAGAAGAAAAAAAGGAATTAACACAAGAGTCTATGAGTTGAGATAAGGAACTGGGAGAAAATGCTCTAAGGACAAAGTAGGTTCAACGTAAGTTGCAAAGTGAAATTTATTACTACTAGGGTTAGAAGGAGGATATGAGAAATAAACTAAACCTTTAAAAGACACCGTTCTTTTCCCTCCCCACCCTTCCCTCCCTCCTACTAACAGTGTGAGGGGAGCAGGGTGTGGGGGTTCAGGTCAGTCCATTTTTAGGATTTTTTTTTCTGCTCAGGGAGAGGAGGTNGGATTTTTTTTTCTGCTCAGGGAGAGGAGGTTTTTTTCTGC